>JAPKLW010001892.1:27654-44173 GCA_026898455.1 Plectranthus barbatus | reverse complement strand
ATTGAAAGGAGAAATAGGAATCTTCCCCAAATTGGATTTGGTTGCCTTGATCCACCACCTTTAATCTTCACTCTCCTCCAAGTATTGATGAATTAATCTCCTAGATGCACTAGGATTATGATGAATTGTAATGGAAAAATGGAATCTAGGGAAAAATCTAGCTAACATATATGAAAAATGACAAAAAGTTCTTCAAATAACTGCCTCTTCCCCTTTTATAGGCAAGCAATCAGGGCCTCGAATTGCCCGGTCGAAGAATGGCTCGCCCGGGCCATCAATAACCACCAAAACCACCAAAAACTGACTTGGCTCGGCCGAGCAAGGCATGGCTCGACCGAGCCAACTCTCTGACCGCTCCTGCTCAACCGGTCCTGCACTTGCTCGGCTGGTTGAGCCCTCTGAAAGCCCCGCTCGGCCGGTCCTGCACCCGCTCGGCCGGTCGAGCTCTCCAAACTCCAAACACGTGCGATTTTCCTCCAAAACTCCACCAAAATTGCTCGTTTATGCCCAAAACCTATCCTACACACATCAAACACACAAAACACGAAAACACAACCAAAATACGACAAAAACATATGATACGGGAGTAAAATAGCCACAAACAAGCATGTACACACATCAAAATATAGGTCATTTTACGCACGTATCAGCATCCTATGTGGATACTGTGATTGCCCGGTTCAGCATGCAACTCGCCAAGAAAGGTTTGCTACCTTTCAGACATGGCGTTCATCTTTCTAGTCGGCAGTGTCCTCAGACACAACGGGAGAAAGATGAGATGAGTCTTATACCATACGCTTCGGTGGTGGGTAGCCTCACGTATACGATGCTGTGTACCAGGCCAAATATCTGTTATGCCGTTAGCATGGTAGCAAGATATCAGTCTAACCCTGGACAGGCGCATTGGACTGCTGTAAAGCACATCCTCAAGTATTTGAAGAGAACTAGGAATTGTTGCCTAGTTTATCAAAGTGAGGATTTGTGCCCTGTGGGTTATACGGACTTGGATTTCCAAGGAGACCAGGACTAGAAGAAATCGACCTCAGGATATGTGTTTACCCTGGGAGGTGGAGCTATATCTTGTAGGAGCTCAAAGCAGAAATGCATTGTTGACTCCACCATGGAGGCGGAATATGTCGCCGCCTCCAACGCCTCGAAAGAGGGGGTGTTGCTCCGGAACTACCTTTTAGAGTTGGGCGTGATCCCGAGTTTGCCGAGGAGCATCACCATTTATTGTGATAACTCTGGTGCAGTGGAAAACTCAAAGGAACCGCGGTCTCACAGGGCAAGCAAACACATAAAGAGAAAGTACCATATCATACGAGAAATCATATAGAGGGGCGATGTGCTGATTAAGAAGATTCACATTGCTGACAATCTTGCTGATCCATTTACAAAGAGCTTGCCGCAGAAAGTTTACGAAAGACATATTCGTGAGCTGGGTCTGAGGTGGATGCCGACCACTGATAGTGGTTAAAGAGACAACAGACTAGATAGACGGACTGTATACTCTGTAATAGCTTAGTTATGCTTTGAGTATAAGTGGGAGATTGATGGGTTTTGTATACTAAAAACATTTATTATAATGAGTATACAACGGTTTATTTCTCCTATCTATTAACAATCTTACATGTATGAACAATGGTGTCCTCTTGTCTCACCGATATGGACGATCATACGACGTGTTTTAGATCGCAGAAGACAGTATGATCACTTGACCTAGTGAGACATAAACATGATCACAACCGAGATAGCGTATGAGGATACGTCTGTCCCGATGGCTGCGACATTGTCGGAATAAGTAGTCTGTCTTGGTTACTTGACATGCTGGTACGCAGAGGTGGCATATTGATGGACCGCAGTGAGATGTATTCGTCTGTCTGACATCAGCGAATATAAGATCTCATTATATTGATTGAGTCCAAACCCTAACAAAGGTTCTGGGGTTTGCACGGGTTTACTATTGCTTTGACTTGCCATGGTGGAGAGCCTAAGTAACGTGCTCGAATATCCGCATCTTGGGTAACAGCAGTTCGTGTAGTACCGCCTGAGACTGGGTTTAGGTAACCATATCCGAGTAATAGGATGGGGACATTCCCTGAGGAGCTCAATAACATTCATCGTGCCAAAGTCCTGCAGGCTGATTAAGTTCAGGCACGAGTGATAAGGTTTGAGTGGTACTACTCAAGAATTATAAGATATTAATTAATTGTTGTTAGAGCTTGTCAGAGGCTCCGATTAATTAATGGATGTCCGGCAACCTTAAATATGGGGATTCTCAATTAATGCAACTTGTTCTCATAACGTGGTAATAAAGGGGTAGGTCAGTATTAATTCTGTGGTGAAAAAGAATTAATATTAATTAATTAATTGTGTCCTGGGTTGTGGACATAAGAATTAATTAATTTATAGGCCTACTTTATTATTTGCATTAGGTCCCAGGTCTGGCCCAAATAAATATGCTGAATTGAGCCTAGAAGCCCACTAGGGTTTGACAACCCTAAGTCTATAAATAGACCTCTCACTCTCTGAAACCCTAGCCACTTCATAACACAATTTGAAAAACCCTAAACCTAGGGGGAGAGAGAGAGGGGCGCCGATCCTGAAGAGAGAAAGGGAGGAGAATTTCGATTCTGGTCCTGCTCAAGCCACACATCTACGGAGTCCTCACCAGTAGTAGATCTGAACAGCATTGGGAGACAGCCCTGAAGATCTGATCTGGAGAACATAATTCTTTTCTCTTGCTTTCTTTATTTTCAATTTTCTCTAGAAATTAGTATGCTAATTTCTGTTTCCACAGATTAAATCGAAATTGCGTGGTTGAATTGAAAGTGGAAATTCAAACACAAGAGATCGGATCAGACTCGAGGGAATAACGATAAATTCCTCAATCCACAATTCTGGTCATTAAATTCATAGGAGCATGCTAGGATTTATTATGATTTTAATTATGCACAATATCCATAAATCGATCCGGTTCAGTTTGGTTTTTGGTGATTTGGTTCATGGGAAAACCCTACATTATTCACCAGCAAAGCTACTGGATGATGCCGCACTATTCGTCAAAAAGAATTATCATTCTACGAGATCAAAGCCAACTCCTATTTATGAGAGACCACCTGAATCAACACCAAGTCGATCATATAAGATACCATCTACCACAAATAATGAACTCTATCCATGAGTTGGAGGTGTAACCCTAAAAGAGATCAACATGCTTGAGAAGGTAAAAACAAGAAAAAAGATCAACTAGCAGGAAAAAACTAATTCACGAAGAGACAACAAAGGACTTGTTATAAAGGCCAATCTCCATACCACCTTGCGTTCCATTGTCCTCGAGTGGAAAATGTAGAAAAGGACAAGCTACGAAGAATTATTGAGTAAAAATCATCTAAGGCAGTTGCCGAAAAAATGTTGTCAAGAGCAGAGGTGCCATACATTAATGATCACTATTATGATAAAGGTCGTAATTTCGACAACGAGTCAGAGAAGGAAACACTCATAGCCTTCATGGCCACCACATCTGAAAATAATGGTCAATAGAGCGAGTCAGCACTCACTGTGACTGATAATGAGGTAACTGATCTCAAACGTGTTATGGATTCATTTTACATTATAGAGGAACATGAGTCGTATCACTCCGACTCAAATGAACTCAATTTAGAATATCTTTTGAAAGAACTTGTTGTTTTCTATGTTTTGAAAAACAAGCTCGTCCACGAAAATGCAAGGTTAAAGGGCCAAGTTTTATAACTAACATAAGAAAAGTCAATGTGCCAGTACTTTAATGAAGAGTTTTAAAAACTCAAAGCTGAGCACTGAACCATGATCGTTAACTTTGAAAATTTAAGGGTTGAGTGTAAAGTCTTAAAGAATAAAAATATTGTGGAAGATAAAATGATTTCTTCTTTCACTAAAAGCTTAATGACTTTAAATAATTTGATTTTAGTATTACATTTTGATATAAATAGTATTGGTTTTGATAAAAATGATTTGAGTAACCCGACATCTCCATCTATTATTGAAACTAGTAGGAGAATCTTTGTTCGAGGAGGAACAAGTTCTTAGATTCATGAAGCAGTGGCGAGAACATCTTAGTTTTTGCCTTGTGTAAAAAAATATTAGAATTAACATCAAGTCAGTTAATCGTTCTCAACTGACCAAGCAACAAGTCTCAGTTGCAAGGAAGTCTGTTAATGATTGGAGGTTTGTCGATTTGAAGTATTATGACTGGAGACTTAGACCCAGTTACGGTAACAATAACTGGAGGCCCAAGCCCAAGATGAACCATAAAACAGTAAATGCTCATAGAAACAGGGCAAGGAAAGTTATTAGGCATATATAATCCATGGAAACCTTACAACATTATTCACAAACATTCAGGATCTGCTTCCTGAGGCTTTCTTGAAGAATATATCAAAAAAAAAACTAGCACACTAATGCATTTTTTTAAAATAGAAATCACAATAGCATGTCTGATACTATGAGAAAGGAGAAAACTTTCCTCCAGAACTCCAGAACAAAGAAGATAATCAAAGTTTGGATCCAAAGGAATTTCTTCAATAAGAAAACGCTAAGGACCTGTATATGATTGGGTACCTGAGCTTATTCTTTATTTTGCCGGTACAGGTACAAACTTATCAATCACAAGAAGATGATGAGATTTGGGTACTATATAAATGATGTTCTGCCCACATGATTGGGAATAGAAATCTGCTAACTCACTTCAAGCTAATAAAAGGTTCGTTAGTCATGTTTTGTGACAACTCCAAAAGAAGAGTTATAGGAAAAAGATCGATTGAGAAGAATGGTCTCACAATCAAGGATGTATCCCTAGTAACGAGTATCGAGCATAAACTATTAATAATTAATAAATTTTATTATAATATTGATATAGGAGATTAGATTAATTCCTTTTTTTTAATCTAGGACTTACTATTTTCATTTGTGTCGTTTTCAATTTTATTGGTTGTTTTTAGGGGTGTGCTCAGTGCAGTATGACCGATTTGAATGGAGAACTAATGATTAACTCAATAAATACGGTTTATAAAATCTTACAAATCAAACGTGCTATTTAAAATCAAATCGACCAAAATGTATTAAAATGATTTGGTTCAGCTGATTTAAAAGGTCAAATGGTTTGGTATATTAATCCACAAATAGTGCAAATAATAAAATTAATATATTGTTTTGATCAATTAGAGTATGTGATGCACGCTAAATATTCAACTAACAAAAGCTAATTAAATCTCTAGTGCGATTCTAGAATAAAAATATCAATCCGGTTTCTTCTTAGTTCGACTACCAAAGTACTAGCTATTTATGCGTTGCACTTATATCCAAGTTTGATCAAGTCGTTGAGTTTTGCAATTATACTAGGCAATGAATTAAACCTATCATATCTAACTAGGCAACAAAAACTAAACATGAAACAACCATCAATCATCATCATTATCAAACTGTTAATCACAACCTCACTCAATTCCACAATAGCTAGAACAAGAACCAATCAAATTAGTTCAACAAATGATGTGTTTGCACAATGAACCAACAAAGATAGAATAGAATGCTGCAAACAAACTTTTAATTCACCTAACAATGGTCAATCCACCCTAGACTTCCTAATCCCCTTAGTACCGGTGAATTAGGAGTTGATGAGACTAAACGCTCAAACCGTTACGTTATTAAATCTAATCTCACTCCAAAAGGATCTTAGATTTTCTACCTATAAGCTATCCCTGCACATGGATTGGTTCAATACTTATATGCAATCACACTATTCACGACTCCTGGATCCGCGTATTGGCTGCAATTTCGGAGCCTAACAATCAAATAGTTGGTTATTGCCTACACTAGGATAAAAGCTCTAGTGTGTGAAATTAATTAGGTGAAGGTAAACATGCATTCAATTCAATCAATTGATCCAAAGCTTCATTCAATCAATATCCAAATGAAATCTAGCTACACATACCTTAAATTGATTACAAAAACTAAGCAAATCCATTACAAGGAAAGAATAGGAATAGAAATCTCCCCATTTTGATTAAGTTGTCCTTGATCTACTCTTCGATCTTCATATCTTCACCCTATTTGATGGAATTGAACCTGGATCCACCTTAATTGATGTTTGGGAAGAGTGAGAAATGTTTTGGAAGTGAATAACCGTCCAAAAATGGCCAAAAGTCCTTGACAAATTCGTTTCTCCTCTAATTATAGTAAGTGGACAGACCCAGATCTCCCCCGGACCGATCCGTCTGGTAGAACTCAAAAATCGCCAAAAATATTCGCAAGATCTCGCCCGGGACCAAAAAATGCCGACCGAGATTTGCCTCAGTAGAGAAGATCTCGGACGAGCTCTGCAGGGTTCGGTCGATATCTGCCTTACAGAGGCAAATCTTGACCAAACCCCGACGGGCCTGACTTGGGATTTGGCTCTGTTTCACCCTTGTTGCTCGTCTCACTCCATCCGAGTCGAGATTTCCTTTACTTGTGCAAGATATGGGTCGAAATTCCACCAAAAGTTGGCAAAACTTAAAGATTTATGCTCATTTGCTTACCTACACCATGTCAGCACAACAAAACACAGAAACACAACAAAAACAAACAAAAACCTATGATATGTGGGTGAAATAAACACAAACAAACACTCAAATGCATTGATAAATTGGTCATTTCACACACATATCAGTATGAATTCAACAAACAATGCAAGTAGTAAAACTAACATAAATATACTCACATGTAATTAATTATGAATTGGAGAAAAGTAAGCCGACAACCGCAAGAAAGAAAGAAAAGAGATATTGATTTATAAGGATGCAATTCAAAAGAATATAAACCTCATACTTATACATCAATATAATTGATATTTTATATTTTTATCAAACACTTGACAATATTTAAAATATGATTATATTTATATATACCATTGGTTTGACCGAAACAGTTGTCTCACACTTTAAACCGACGATTAACCCAATATCGTCCAATTTGAAAATTTTCAAACCAATCAACCAAATCACTTCTCTAAGACTAATCAAATTAATCAAACCAACCAATCCTCAATTATGATTCTATAGAACTAACTGTCTATAGGTGTTAGTATAGCTCAAACTTGTAAGTCCTGTATAAGTTTATTGAGTTGTAATAAGAGCTTACTTACCACTAGTTTGGAGTCACAGAACTAGCAAAAAACCGGCTTGCCTAAAGATAACGAGAATTGGCTTGTTATAAAAAAACGAAGATTATCCACTAGTTTTATTATGCCTAACTGAAGAAACTTGCGAGACCAAACACACAAACAGACGAGAGGATAAAGATTGTTGTGAGATTTTAAGGAGTAGACTTAAAGACAAAGGAATCTCTAGCCTGCAGCATACAGAAGACTGGAAAAAAAGAGTCGTTATCTGAATATCTCATTGATCGATTTGAATTTGTTTCAAACAGCTTCATTTTAAATCTTTAGAAGTCGTGTCAATAAATAGAGGAGACGGCTCACAGAGAGAAGATTACAATCTCTACGAGCATTAATTGAAATATGACGATAAGTACATACACTCAAAACTCAAACTCTCGTAACTCACTGTATTCTTTCAGAATACATGGCTCTTTGCATCCTTGCTTAAATTCCTTCTGTATTTCTTACAGTTTTAGTAAGAATTCGAGGAGAGTTTCTCAACCATTTGAGAACTCAGGTTCTACTTTGAAAACCACTCATCTTCGACGTTCTACAAAGAACTCAACCATCCAACCCTGCAGCTGGTGGCTGCGCAACGTGCTTGCACATCATGCTGAGCGAACAAGCACAACGTTGACTAGGCGAGTGAGCACACAACCGGTGGACAAAAGAGCTACCCACAACTGTGACAGATTGGCCAACCTCGTCTTTGTAACTTGTTCTAGTGAATTTTCAATCCGTGTGGTTGAAGAGTGTATGTAGGAATTAAGGCTCCGAACCACTATAAATATTCTTGTCATTTACCTACTTTGCTAATACTATTATTGATTTGATACCCAACAACTCTCTAAGTTGTTGGTGTATATTTTTTGAAACGGGCTAAGTTAAAGAGACAATTAAATTAACAAATTTTCCGATAATCAAAACTGACAAAAGAATCATCAATTTTGAAGATAAACAAATAAAAAATTACATTGCGTGCTTAACCCTCTTATTTGGAATCAGTAGTCGCGATACCCTACACAGCCCCAATTGATTCTTTGTTTTTTGGTTAGTATTTAGGTTTATTTAAAATCAATAGGGGTTAATTTCTCAACCTTTTTACATTTTTTTTAATGTTTTATTCAGTGGGTTTCTTTTCTTTTTCTTTTTCTTTCTTTTTCGTTTTCCTAATTTTCCAATCTTATGAAATTGACAAAATGAACTCTTTAATATTTCTTTCAAAATATGATTTTATTATTTTCTTTCATTGATGGAGTTGTTTAGATTGTTACGCACAAATGATTTGATGTAAAATAACTTCTATAATAATAAAATATTTTGAAAACACCGACTGTATATTTCTTCATTTGTTTTTTTATATTTTTATTAATATTTTTTTATCATTCCACACAGTTAACACAAATATATATATATATATAAATATATATATATATATATATATAATTTTAAAAAGGACCTATTTTATTAATATGATTCTTATTAATTTTATGTTAGTTAAGCATATGATTAAGATGTATCCAATTTCTTCATTTATAGATGGACTATGTCTTGACCATTATTTTACAATTAGCTTGCAACATAAATAAAAGTTAATTCTATCAACCTTTCAAGAATAGAGTACTAATTAATCATAAATGTATAAATTTATAATGTGATAAAATTTCAACTTTTCTTATATCGAACATGATCTAAAGAAAATAAAAACGAACAAAGCTTCAGCAATAATTTTATTGATTGCGTAATAATTTTGATAGTTGAATGAATAATTGAATGACATAGTCGATCGTTTTAAATGGAATTACACGATCAATTTTGAAGGATTTATGTGTAAATGATTACCCTTAACTTAAAAGTATTCTATAAAAAACCTCGAAGCTCGATTCTATAATAAACGAGTCAAACTTGAGGACGACATCATTCGGCTCAACTGGATTCGATTACGCCCCTTATTACCCCATGAGGAGGGATCATGTAAAAAAAATTCCCCATGTGAGAAAAAAGAATGAATCATGTCCATCCGATCTAAAAAAATCAATGGTTGATATTGAATCAAGCAACAACTAAAATGCAATCAAGCAACAAAATAATCAAGCAGCAACTAAAGCACAATCAAGCAACATTGCAATCAAGCAACGACTTGAATACAATCAAGCAATGTCGTGAATGCAATCAAGCATCTTTCTCACTTTCTCACGTTAAGAGTTTTCTCACTGGATCCGCTCCTATTACCCCATATATATATATATATATATATATATATATATATATATATATATAGGGATGCAATCTAGTGAGAACCACTCTTACCATAAGAAATAAGAACAAATCCTCGCCATTGATTTTGATGAATGAATGCTAAGGATTTTATTAAAATTTTCGGTCATTTTATCTCGAAAAACCTGCATTATAAGGTATTTTTGTCATTTTGTACTTATTTAAGTTCTGTTTGCATATTCTATCTCGACATGCATTATATATCTAACAAACATGCATTATATGCACAAGAAACATGCATTATATACCTAGGAAATATTCATTATAGACCTAACATTCATTATATACATAACAAACATCTTCCTGCATTATAATATGATATTACTCTTATTTTAGAACAATATTACTATCATTATACAACATTACTTCCTCTATTATATATAATATTACTTTTATTTAAGAGAAAAATTATATTACCTTCATTATAATGCATATGTTATTACTATATAATAACAAATGCAAATATAATGATGAATGATGATTTCGCTAAAATAAACATGTTGCATTTATCTATCATATTCTGCATTATATACTATAACTTCATGCATTATATTGTGCAACTGCATTCATTATATAAGAATCGTGTACTATTACGAGAATTATGCATATTATACATGATATTACTTTTATTTTAGAGAAAATTAAATTACTTTCATTATAATGCATATGTTATTACTATATAATACATAACAAGTGCAAATATAATGATGAATGATGATTTCGCTGAAAAAACATGTTGTATTTTATCGATCATATTGTATTATATACTATAATTTCAAGCATTATATTGTGTTATTGTATTCATTATATAACTTCATGCATTATATTGACCTCGACATGCATTATATATCTAGCAAACATTCATTATATTCCTAACAAACATGCATTATATAATATAGTAATATACATTTATATAATATCACAAAAAAATACATAATTAAAAACAAGTAATATATGATCAACTTTTATAACAACTATGATATTATCTACAGTACACAGAGATAATGAATTTTAATTTTTTTTTGATCGAAAAAAAGTTATTGCATTTTATCTATCATATTCTGCATTATATAATATAAGTTCACGCATTATATTGTGCAACTCCATTCATTATATAAGAATTCGTGTACTGTTACGAGAATTATGCATATAATCACTAATTTTCATTTTTTGCGATGAATTTTAAATCGAAACATATGCAATAGGGATTTCGTTTGAAAGATAATTAAATTACCTTTAATTTGAAATATGATACATTAAAAAGTAATTTAAATCGAAGGAGATATGATCATTTAAAGATTTAGGATGATTTTGGAGGAGAGAGAAAAAATATTACAAAATTACCCTTTAATGCATGTTTCACTACACTATAATGTAGATAGGATTTATTTAGTCTTGAGCGTCGGATCACCAACTGGATGGCCGAGATTAGTTCACCAACTGGATGGCCGAGATTAGTTCTTATTTTCACATGGTAAAGGGAGTTCTCATATGATCACTCCCCTATATATATATATATATATATATATATATATATATATATATATATAGAGTCGTAATCATATGTGAACCACCTTCTAAATGAGAAATAAGAACTAATCTGGATCTTTGTTTTTGGATTTTGAATGGTCCAGATCTAATATTTAATTTGATTTTATTACTTAATTTAATTATTTTTTAATTGCATTAAGGGTTTAAAGGTAAATAACATATTCAAATTATATTTAATCCATAACTATCTCCTAAAATATCTCTTTCACAATCAAAATCATATATATAATTAAATTATTTTCTAAACCCTAAATCAATATAGCATTCCCCCTTTTTTTTCAAAGAAAATCATTGTAAATACACGACATTGAAACTAGTTTCTTGAGGTGCAAATCCATTTTTTCATTCGTCATGCACCCTAGAAAATGAAGTTGATGAGGACATGAATGACAACATGGGTGGTATATTATTCTAGTTTTGATTGATTGCCAAGATTTTAATTGATCAGCACTTCATCGTTGTCGACAATCTTACATTCATCTTCCAATTTCTTTAGCCGATATCAACATCATCTTTCTCGTCGACGGTGTCGGTGCTTTTTATCATCATATCTTCGTGGCTCTCCCGGGTCTTTAATTTGTTCTATTGCAAACGACGGGTCAGGAGATGCTAAGCAAATAATTTTTTTTAAAGGAGTTGGATCTGGGAGTGATGGAGAAAACTCTGGAAATTTTTTTTTAAAGGAGTTGTTCTATTGAAACGGCGGGTCAGGAGATGCTTGTATTTTATCTTTTTTATTTATGGTCTTCCATGGATTTGCTTATGTTTTGAAGCATCAGTAGTCACAGCTTTCTAATCCTCCTTGCCATCTCGTGCTTTGGTATGTGAATTAATGATAAATTTCATGTCATTGTAAGTGCTTGGGATTAATGAGTTTCTTCAACCTCATGTAGGCAAGGAGGAAAGCAAACCTCGTGTTCGTGGTAGAAATATTTTGAATTCTGGGAATTTGTGTAGAATGCGAGATCCAGTTGGAAGAAATACAAATATTTATAATTATATATAGTTGCAGTAATTTGTTGTTAAAGTTGCATATATTAAGCCTGTACAATTGCATATATTCACGTGTTTTGATTTAAGTTTTTATTTTTATAGTTATTGATATGTAAATTGTTCAGAGATCGTTGTTTTTATTTTTTAATTATTGCAAATTTTACGCCTGTAAATGTGCAGTATAACGATATAATAGTTGCAGTACTCTGATAATTTGAATTCACATAAAGAGTTTTGTTAAGATTAGTTATTTTTCAAAAAAAATTCTATGTTGTATTATTGCAGATTTTACGCCTGTAAATGTGCAGAATAAAAATATAATAGTTGCAGTATTTCTGATAATTTGAATTCACATAAAGAGTTTTGCTAATATTAATTATTTTTTCAATTTTTTTTCTATTTCGAATTATTGCAGATTTTAGGCCTGTAAATGTGCAGTGTAACGATATAATAGTTGCAGTACTCTGCTAATTCCAATTCACATAAAGAGTTTTTTAATATTAATTATTTACAAAACTTTCTCTATTTTGAATTATTGCATATTTTAATTTTGAAATGCTATAATTCAGAGAACCAATCCCATTAAATTAGGAAACAAACATAATTTAATTTTGAAATATAGTATTTTAGAATTCAAATTCCACAAAATTAGGGGCTGAAAATCGTGCATATATAATTTTGATTTTAAAAAAATTACGTAATGCAACTTCTTTCTCTTAATAATGCAACTTTTATCTCTTAATACTGCAGCGAATTTGATAAAATTATGCAGTAAAAGTGTTCCAAAATTTTAGCAAATAAAATTGTGGGTAAGATATGGGGAAGTTAAAAGGTGCGTCACATTTACTAAAAAACCCTTTTCTGCAACTTTTTTCTTCTATTATTGCAGCGAATTTTTGCAGCTCAAAAATACATCTGGAACGTCAACTTTCTTAATCAATGGACAAGATCAAGTCTTATTTCACATCTAAGAGGTGGATTCCACCATAGTGCACCCCTATATATATATATATATATATATATATATATATATACATCGTAGTGATTATATGTTACTTACCTCCCAAATGATATATGAGACCTAATCTCATCCTTTGATTTTTTTTATTATGTGGCCCAGATTAAATTGAAAATTATAAATTTTTAATTTATATTCCCTTAATAATCAGTTACTAAGGGTTTTTCCTCTCTCTCCTCTCCCACTCCCTCTCTCTCGTGAATATGCAGTAGATTCCATCTTTTTTCTCTCTCTCTCTCTCCTCTCCCACTCCTTCTCTTTCAGGAATATGTAGTATAATTCATCTTTTTTTTCTCTCTCTTACGAATTTACAAACAATTTCTGTCGGCATTCTTCCTTCTTCATTTTTCTATGATATTAAATAGATGCCCTCAGTCAACCTGTCTCAAAGTATTGAAGAAGTTTTAGCAAATTTTAAGAGTAGAAGAGCCGGACTTATCAAAGCGTTCACTACAAGTTTATTTTTTCATTTTTTTATTGTCGCCGAAGTCAGTGGCTGCACAAGCGAGAGACTGAAGGCGGCGCATTCTCCTCTTCTCAAATATCTCTAGCAGCAGCAAGGTGTAATGAGATCCCAAAAGTCGATAGGAAGGGCGGCGTGCGATTCTCGAAGGTTGGGGACAAAGGCGATATATAACAATTGCAAGAGAAATTATTCATGGAAGTTTGACGCCACATCCTTTATTTTGAGTTGCAGTTTTTAACCATGTATGTTACATTATTTATATAATAGTTGATGCATTATTTAATCTCTATCTACTACATTATCTCTTATAGTGTATTTTTATTTTATTTTTTAAATATGACTTCAAATTTTGGTACAATATTGAACTTGTAAACAAATAATGTAGCATATTTGTCGTAGATAATGTAACACTCAAAATTTAAATAATGTTCTAATTTTTTTTATTATTCTGCACATATCATATACTTGTATCAAAGACAAGATGAGCGGAGTGGAAAATACACAACACATTCCATAATATACCATTCAATGGACAGATAATGTACCATTAAGAACAAAATAATGATATAATACTATTAAACATATCATTACATTATAATTTGTATTATGTTACATTATTTAATTTTAGTTATAATATTATTTACTTTTACTACGAATATATTATTTTGAACATATGTAATATGGATTTCGTTTGAAAGAGTTCTGATTATTTAAAGTTTAATAAAAATTTTAGAGGAGAGAGGAAAATGGAATTTTTGAAGATTTGGTCAATGTTGCACGTTTAAAAAACCCTGGGCGTAAAAATTACTATTATACCCACATAATGTAGTAAGTTTCATTGCATAATGCACCGAAAGTTTTCATTTTCAAATTGAATCTAGATCGCCCAAATTCTAATCTAATGGTTGAATTTTGGCCTAATATAAGATATTGGGGATGAGTAACCTTAGAATGCAACCATATATATATATATATATATATATATATATATATATATTTATAGTAGTGATCATATGAGAATAGTTTTTAGTATAAGAAATGAGAATAAATCTCAGCCTTTGATTTTGTGATATCAACGCTCATGATCAATTTTAGTCCGTGTGCAGTTTTCCTCGATTATCTTGCAGTTTTGATTCATTAAGGTTATTTTTGTAATTTTAGGGTTTTTAAAATTTAAAAGGTATATGCTTCCATATTTAATTAGATTTTGTATGCCTTATTTCACGCGTTCTGATTTCTTATTCCTCCTTCGTCCGATTCAATTTATATATCTTCTCTTGATCGGATTTATTTTTTGTTTCTGGATTTGGCTTTCGTGATCACTCTCGGCTTTGAAATTGTGGTTGTTGTTGAGTTTTGTTTTTGATTTGGAGTTCGGTCGTTTGAAGAGGACATGTTTAATCGATCATCTGAAGGTAAGTTTAACACTTTGTATTTTTTATTTTCGATAGTGTTCATGGTTCTATTGATGTTTTTTTATGTTAGGAGATGATTTGATCTTGTTTTTGAATTATAGACTCTGTTTGTAATTGATTCGTGCATGAATATAGTTTTAAAAAAATTGTGTTATTCAGATGTTCATTTTTTCTTTCTCATGGTGCATCTTTAGTGTTAACATTGTTCATTTTTTCATCTTTCAGGTTCATTTATTCTAAATTGTGTTGATAGTTTAAAAAAAAATTTGTGTTATTCAGATGTTCATTTTTCCTTTATTATTGTGCATCTTTAGTGTTAACATTGTTCATTTTTTCATCTTTAAGGTTAATTTATTCCAAATTGTGTTGATAGTTTTAAAAAAAATTGTGTTATTCAGATGTTCATTTTTCCTTTATTATTGTGCATCTTTAGTGTTAACATTGTTCATTTTTTCATCTTACAGGTTCATTTATTTGAAATTGGCGAAAGCGAGTAGAATTCCAGAGAAAACCGTCGAATGTCTGAAGAAATTTTGAGAGAGGAATTGAAATTTTGTTGAATGTGAAGAGTTTTTTTCGAGAAGTGTATTGAAAAGTTGCGATGGAACGGCTTAATAATGAAACCGTGTAGCAGTTGTATAAATTTCGATATTTGATATTATTACATTTAGTTTTTTTTAATTTGTGTTTATTCAAAACTGAAGTAAAAGTGAGGAAAACTGCAGGATGTGGTAGGTTTGTGGTTGGTCTTTGTAAATGTTTAATTTTTTTAATTCGTATTTATGTAAAAATGAAGTAAACCGGACTAAAATTTAAGTAAATCGGGCTAAAAATGAAGTAAATTGGACTAAAAATGAAGGTTGTTTTTTGTGTTTGAGTATTTTTACAGTTTTAGCCTTTAAAGGCTAAAACTGCAGGATATTGGGGCAAAAATGCCGCGTTTTTCAATTTTTTGAGAATGAATCCTGTTCGTCGATTTGATGAGATGGACGCGCGATATTTATTCTTATTTCTCATAATAACTCATATTCTCACCTGATCACTACCCTATATATATATATATATATATATATATATATATATATAGAGTAGTGATCATATAATAAGTGAGTTTCCCATGCTAAATGAGAATAAATTTGGGCTGTTTATTTATATAGATCGACGCTTCAGATTTAAACTACTCCTTTATTAATTCACGCATCATTATGGAAATAAGGGTAAGGTAGTAATTGCTGTTTTAATTTTGGTAACCGTCTCCTCTATTTTAGATCTAAATACTCTCTCTCCTAATTTTCTCTTTCCTCCCATTATAATCAAACGATTATATCTTTCTCGATTCAAATCTATTTTTTACGAATCATATATCAAATTAAACGTATTTTTACGACGATTCATATGATATCCATATTGGATATGTTAAATTTAGAAGATTCGCACGAAAATCATGATTTTATATTCAGCTGGTATATGTTCTTCATTATATTTACGTTCAGGATAAAAAATGCATAAATTGCGCATAAAAAATGTTCCAAAATATCTGCATTTTTTGCATCAAATGATGCATTATTAACTTGGATAAGATGCATTTTTATTCTAAAGCATATGCATTTTTGTATTCATAT
>JAPKLW010001892.1:0-23386 GCA_026898455.1 Plectranthus barbatus | reverse complement strand
ATTTGCCGCTGTTATTATAATTAATCTGTTAGAAATAGCAGTGATCAGAGATTTGAATCATGATTTACTTTGTAAGGCTTGAGATTTATTTTGACCAATGATAGGACATAATCTAGTTGTTAAGGCGTGCTCGAATTGAACTTTTGAATTGCCGAGTTTTGTGCGAGGTTAATGCCTAGGACTTGACAAAAGCCGAGAGTTTTTTAGCCTTGATATTGTCATACTTTGATCGGTTTTGAGTGGCAAGGTTGAGAGCACAAAATCTAGAACTTGAATATATTCTCTATCTATTTGGCATGAGTTTGGTAACTAAAAGATGATCTTAGGCCATCGATTCTTAGTCCTTCCTTTCACTTCGGGAGTATAAGGTTGTTGATATCATAATTTTGCCCTTCATACCTTTGTTTCCCGTGATTGTGCTTAAATGGAGAATTTTCTTTGGAATTATTAGGACAACATTTGGGGGGAATGAGTGTATGAGGGTGAATACGGAGATGAGAGTTGGGATGGGAATCATTTGGTATCTTTGAGTTGTGATTGTTGTGGCAATAAAAGTATTGAGTGTAGGATTGATTTGAATCATAGAGAAATGGGTACCAACAAAAATTTGGGTACTTAGAAAAAGAAAAGAGAAAAAGAAAAAAAGAAAAAAGTAAGGCACCATGAAAGGAAACAAAAAATGATGGTGCTAAAGAAAAATGAGAAAAGAAAGAAAAGAAAAAAATTATGAGAGTTATTTGATGAAAAAGCCTCAAGGTTAGAAGTGGATTGAAGAGAATAAGTTTGGGGGTTTTGGGATATGGAGAAGCTCGTCACTTTAGCCCAAAACCACCTACCTTTTAGTAAGCCACATTATAACCTAAAATAAAGACCTTTTTGATTTTAGGAGCCAACTCATTGTAGTATAGTGGTGAGAATTGTTTCAAGCCTATGGAAATTGTGCTCGATATCTTGTGAATGAGTGAAATTCATCAAACCCTAAACACGTAAGGGAGTGCTTTCATTTCCTTATCCAATGTTGATGAGTGGTTTAAGTCGTTAGCATTAACCGTGTCACAAAGTTAGGTGATAATCTTGTTCAATAAGAGCATGCCATGATGACTATGATGAGCTATGAGGTTGTTTGATGAGGTTTATTGATTGCTTTACTTTGTTTTGATTGAGGACAATCAAAGGTTCAAGTTTGGGGGATTATGATATGTGTGTTAAATGACCTATTTTTCGATGTGTGAGCGTGCATGTTTGTGGCCATTTTACCCTCATATCATATGTTTTCGTTGTTCTTTTGTCTTGTTTTCGTGTTTGAAATATTGTAGGACGTGTTTTGAGCATAATATGGCATATTTGGTGGAGTTTTGGAGGAAAATCGTCCGAGTTGAAGTCCGAGGAGGTTAGGTTCGTCCGAGCGGAGCGAAAGGAGAGTTTTGGAGGCTTGGAGGAGTCGCCCGGCCGAGCGAAGCAGGATTGACCGAGCTGAGCCAGACAGAGGGCTCGCTTGGCCGAGCAGTGCAGGCTTGACCGAGCCATGCTGACAGAGAGCAGGCTCGGTCGAGCGGTTCTGGCTCGACCGAGCCATAACGAGTTTCCCAGGTTCTCCACAGTTTCCAGGAAGGCTCTGGCGAGCCATGGTTGGCTCGGGCGATCTGAGGCCCTGTTTGCTCCTCTATAAAAGGAAGAAAATCAGTTAATTCATGAGCTTTTGGTCAAAATTGGAATAACCATCACGATACTTTTCCCTAGATTCATCTAAAAACCTCTCCCCAACCAAAATCAAGGTGAATCAAGCCACATTCCATCCATTTGGTGAAGATTGAAGAAGGAAGAGAGGTAGATTGGATTCAAAGAAGACAACTAAAGAAGATTAATCGTTGACCTTGAGTTTTGTAATGAGTTCTTTCAATTTCCTCTTTGCTTTGTACTTAATTCAAGGTATGGAGAACTAATTTCATTAGTGAGTGTTGTATAACGGATATTGTGATGGATTGAATCGATTATGCTTGTATACATTCCTATGAGGGGTTGATTAGCACTTGAGCTTGCTTTGCCTATTAGGTGTAGGTAATAGCCAGCCTTTAGGTAGTTGACGTGAACGTTGCAGCCAACACGCAGACGGAATCGTCGTGATAAGTGCATAATCTTATAATTCTAGTTCCAATCCATGTGCGGTGCTAGGATTGTAGGACGATAATTGACGGTCGATTGGGAGTGGCCTAGTGTCATCTACCACTAGTTATCTGTAGCAAGTGACTAGCGACATTAGAGTCGGTTGCTCAACCTCATAGGAATTAAAATTTGTTTGCAACATAACTTGGTTTAATTCGGACAATTGAAGTTTACAAACACTCACTATCTTCTAAGATTGTCGGATTTGTTATCTTAATCTACCTAAACCATTGATTGAATTACATGATTGGAGAAGTTAACAATTTGTTTAATAATTGATTGTTTGCATTTAAAGCTTAGTTTACGATTCATTGCCTAGATAGATGAAAATCAACGACTTTTGAGTAACCTAGATATTGGTACCCTTCAATTGAGTAGATGATATCCACTTGAGCGAATTAGAAAAGAGACAGGATTGATAAATTTAACGTGTTAATTGTGTGTGCTTCACGCGGCTTATCACGTCTCGACTTTGTTAATTGTGCATGAATATAGTTAAAAAAAATTGTTTTATTCAGATCGACGTTCATTTTTACTTTTATATTGTGCATCTTTAGTGTTAAATTTATGCATTTTTGTATCTTACAGATTTTTTATTCCTTCCTTCGCACGATTTGATTTCTTCTTCCTTCCTCGTTTGATTTGATTTATATTTCTTCTTTTGATCAGACTTTTTCTTTGTTTCTGGATTTCGCATTCGTGTTCGGTCTCGACTTTGTTAATTGTGCATGAGTATAGTTTAAAAAATTTTATTTTATTCAGATTGACGTTCATTTTTACTTTTATATTGTGCATCTTTAGTGTTAAATGTATGCATTTTTGTATTTTACAGGTTCATTTATTCCAAAGTATGTTGATGAGATGAAGCGTTTTAAGCAAAAAGTTTTTAGAATTGTTGATGATGGTATTGAGTTTTATATGGACTATGCTCGTGTTACTGCTTTGAAGAAGAAGATGTTTGAAGGTTTTTATTGTAGATCGGTTCCTGAAAATATTTAAGTGTTGCCTCCAATTATTGTGAAAACCAAAGGCAGTGGAAGTCGAATTACATCGAGCAATAAGAAAGCTCTTAGAATGTTGGATAAACCAATGAGAATGTGTGCAAAATATAAAAAGTTGACATATCGTGATTCATGGAATTGTGTCAAAGTAAATAAGAATGTAACCAAAAATGCATGATAGCATTCTTATAGATGCACGTAGGATGGTCAAAAATGAACTTACAATAGTTAATGCAGTGTAATTTTGTTTTTTTATAATCCGTATTTATGTAAAAATGAAGTATATCAAGCTAAAAATGAAGTAAATTGGGCTTAAAAGGCAGGTTGTTGTTTGTGTTTGAGTATTTTTACAGTTTTAGCCTTTACTGCAGGATATTGGGGCTAAAATGCCACGTTTTTCAATTTGCTGAGAATGAATCCTGTTCGTCGATTTGATGAGATGGAAGCGCGAGATGTATAATTATTTCTCATAGTAACTCCTATTCTCACCTGATCACTACCATATATATAGAGTAGTGATCATATGAGAATAGTTTTTAGTATGAGAAATGAGAATAAATCTCAGCCTTTGATTTTGTGATTTCAACGCTCATGATCTATTTCACTCCGTGTGCAGTTTTCCTCGATTATCCTGCAGTTTTGCAAAATTAAGGTTATTTTTGTAATTTTAGTTTTTCTTTTAAATCTGAAATAGTATCTCATTATATTTTTTATTCCTTTCTTCGCGCGATTTGGTTTCTTCTTCCTTCTTCGTTCGATTTGATTTATATTTCTTCTATCGATCAGATTTTTTTTCTTTGTTTCTGGATTTTGCATTCGTGTTCGGTCTCGACTTTGTTTATTGTGCATGAATATAGTTTAAAAAATTTGTTTTATTCAGATCGAAGTTCATTTTTACAATTATATTGTGCATCTTTAGTGTTAACTTTGTGCTTTTTGTATCTCACAGGTTCATTTATTCCAAAGTATGAATTCAAATCGACGTTCATTTTTACTATTATATTGTGCATCTTTAGTGTTAACTTTGTGCATTTTTGTATCTTACAGGTTCATTTATTCCAAAGTGTGTTGATGAGATGAAACATTTTAAGGGCAGAGTTTTTAGAACTGTTGATGTTGGTATTGAGTTTTATAGAGACTACGCTCATGTTGCTGCTTTGAAGAAGAAGATGTTTAATTTTTTTTAATTCGTATTTATGTAAAAATGATGTAAATCGGGCTAAAAATGAAGTAAATTGGGCTAAAAATGAAGTAAATCGGGCTTAAAATGCAGGTTGCTATTTGTGTTTGAGTTTTTTTACAGTTTTAGCCTTTAAAGGCTAAAACTGCAGGATATTGGGGCAAAAATGCCGCATTTTTCAATTTGCTGAGAATGAATCCTGTTCGTCGATTTGATGAGATGGACGCACGAGATCTATTCTTATTTCTTATAGTAACTCCTATTCTCACCTGATCACTACCCTATATATATATATATATATATATATGGGTGTGTTAAAGTTACAAGTGCCTCCTCAGATGTGATATGAGAATAAATCTGTTGCGTTCTGTTGCGTTCATTTTTAAAATCAAGGATCCAGATTTGATTTAGAAAATTAAATCTCTTTTCATATTTGGGCTTTTAAGTCTTTTTGCATAAATATATTAGGGGACCACATCTTAAATATCATTTAATTTTTCTAAATATGAGGGGACCACATTTTTTCTTTCAAAAAAATTATATTCTATTTTCTCACTTTTAAGACACGTTTATTTGTTATTGACTTTATTCTCTCACCTCCAACATTGCTATAAAACTTTAAATAATCATAGCTCACTCAATTTATATTATTTATTTGTTTGTCATATATCAAATTAAAGATCATTTTATTATCTTTCAAACGAAATTCATATTGCATATGTTTGGAATAAGATAATCGTAGTGAAAATAAGATAATGCAACTATACATGCATAGATAGTGCATATTTACAAGCTTATTGGTAGAGATGTGAAGCACACACAAATAACACGTTAAAATTATCAATCCGGTCTCTTTTCTAATTCGCTCAAGTGGATATCATCTACTCCATTGAATGGTATCAATAGCTAGGTTACACAATAGTCGTTGGTTTTTTTTTTTTTTTTATCTATCTAGGCAATGAATTGTAAACAAAACTTTAAATGCAAACAATCAACTAGTAAACTAATTACAACTTCTCCAAGCAATCAATTCAATCAATTGTATAGGTAGATTAAGATAACAAATCCGACAATCCTAGAAGGTAGTGAGTGATTGTAAACTTCAATTGTTCCGAATTAAACCAAGTTATGTTGCAAACTAACTTTAATTCCTATGAGGTTGAGCAACCGACTCTAATGTCGCTAGTCACTTGCTACGGATAACTAGCGGTAGATGACAATAAGAGTTGCAAACAACTACGTTATTAACTCCTAAGTCACTCCCAACCGACCGTCGATTATTTCCCTACAATCCTAGCACCGCACATGGATTGGAACTAGAACTATAAGATTATGCACTTATCACGACGCTTCCGTCCGCGTGTTGGCTGCAACGTTCACGTCAACTACCTAAAGGCTGGCTATTACCTACACCTAATAGGCAAGAACAAGCTCAAGTGCAAATCAACCCCTCATAGGAAAGTAAACAAGAATAATTGATTCAATCCATCACAATATCCGTAATACAACACTCACTAATGAAATTAGTTCCCCATACCTTGAGTTAAGTACAATACAAATTGGAAATTGAAAGAATTCATTACAAAACTTCAAGGTCAACGATTGATCTTCTTCGGTTGTCTTCTTTGAATCCAATCTACCTCTCTTCCTTCTTCTATCTTCACCAAATGTATGGAATGTGGCTTGATTCCCTTTGATTTTTGTTGGGGAGATGTTTTGAGATGAATCTAGGGAGAAGTATCGTGACGGTTGTTCTAATTTTGGGCAAAAGTTTTTCAATTAACTGATTTTCCCCCTTTTATAGGCGAGCAAACAGGGCCTCGGATCGCCCGAGCCAACTATGGCTCGCCCGAGCCATCCTGGGAACCGCAGCAGTCTAGGAGACACGATCTGGCTCGGCCGAGCCAGACCCGCTCGACCGAGCCTGCTCTCTGCCAGCCAGGCTCGGTTGAGCCTGCACTGCTCGGCCGACCGAGCCCTCTGCCTGGCTCAGCTCGGCCGAGCCTGCTTCGCTCAGTCGGGCGGGTCCTCCAAACTTCCGAAACTCTCCTTTCGCTCCGTTCGGACGAACCAAACCTCCTCGGACTCCAAACTCGGACGATTTTCCTCTAAAACTCCACCAAATATACCATATTATGCTCAAAACACATCCTACAACATTTCAAACACGAAAACATGAAAACAAGACAAAAGAACAACGAAAGTATATGATATGAGGGTAAAATGCCCAAAAACATGCACGCGCACACATTGAAAAATAGGTCATTTTACACATATCACTTATATAATACAACTTACATCTAAAAAAAATATCTACATTTTAAAAAAATCTGATAGCCCTATCAAACATAATGCAACTGAACTGGTCTATATAATGCAAATATACAGACTTATATAATGCAACTTAAATCAGAAAATAAAGAATTTTGTCAAAATATCAACTACCTCATAAATAGTCATGGAAATCTATAGGCCTAAATAATGCATGTTTACAGACTTATATAATACAACTTAAAGGTGATATGATAAATTTTGTGTTTTGAATCTATCATCTTCTTCTTATTTAAGTAATGACTTCTTCAATTTCATCAAAGAGACGATGAGTACGAGCTAGCAGAGGAAAGAGAAGTTGTAATGAAATTGGTTGTTGGTAGGTGGTTGTATGAAATATTTGGATTTCATGTTCTATTTCGTTTATTACTATTTCTTTTTTGACAATAATTCAAATTCATCAGACCACCTTTAAGTTACATTTTAAAAGCAAGTATATTTGCATTATATAGGTCGGTTTAGTTGCATTATATTTAATGGGGCTATCAAATTTTTGCAGAATATAGATTATTTTTTCAGACCTAAGTTGCATTATATAAGCTTGTAAATATGCAGTATCTACGTTCGTATAGTTGCAGTATGTAATTTTTGCTATGATTATTTTATTTGAAACATATGCAATCGTGATTTCGTTTGAAAGATAATTAAATTATCTTTCATTTGATATATTGTACGTGGAAAAATAATTTAAATTGAATGAGATATTATTATTTAAAATATATAAAGAAATTTGATGAGAGAGAATATGTAGAAGCAAATTAAACACATGATAGGAAAGAGATTATAAAATTTATTTCGGTCCCTCATATTTTATTTACCTAAATGCCCTTAATTATAATTTAAAATAAAAATAAAAGTTAAATTTTAAATTTTAAAAATCAATTTGGACCACTTATTTCATCAAATTTAAGGACAAAATTTATTCTCTTCTCCTATCTAAAATGGACATGTGATATGATCACCACTATATATATATGTGTGTGTTTGTGTAGAGGGGACTGCATGAAGTAATGGACGTGTATTTGCAGAAAACTCAAACTGGAGAAATATGGAGAATGATGTTGTTGTGGAGGCTCGATGTTTGGTAACCGAAATTGAGTTTGTGAAGATGTGTGAGAAGTCGTGATCCTCACTTTTTAAAGTGAACTTTTGATTTTTTGGTTGTTATGTGTGTGCGAAGTGTCTTTTTCTGACTGGCAGGATTTGTGAGTTTGTTGAAGGTTGTTATATCACCTTCTTCTCTATCTTGTTTGGTTGAGTTTCAGAAATAGAGAGTTCAATTTTCTGGAGTGGAAAAAGTGTGAGCAGTGATAATGTATTTTTCCCTCACAGCTGACTCAATAAAATTCATCTTTCAACCCCTGTGGATGTAGCTCAAATCAAGGGTGAACCACGTAATTCTGCGAGTTCTTGTTTTGTTCTTCATATTATAATTGTTAGCTGAGTTCATTGATTCAATGTACAACAAGTGGCATCCTATGTGGGAAACAACATGTTCAAGTACAAATCGAGTTTTTCCAGTCCTTGATCGTGTTGGAATCTTGGGAAATTGGATTCTCTTTTATTGATTGTATGTTTTTCTCACTGCTCTATTTGAATTTGTAAATTCTTTGAAGTATAGAGTTTCTTCTTGAGTCATGGGTCATCTTGATTGTGAGATTCTTGCCACATTTGATATTCGGAGTGAATACTTTCATTAGAATCACTGTTTGTGAGAAGTTTGTAACCCACAATATTTGTATAGTTGTGTGATGGCTTCTGGAAGGTTTGATTTTGATAAGTTCTCTAGCAAGAATGACTTTGGTCTTTGGAAAGTAAAAATGTTGGCTCTTCTTACACAGTAAGGTTTAGATGATAAAGTTTTGAGGGAGGTGTTTAAGGAAGACACAACAACTAAGGTCCGGAAGAAACTTGTGAGTATATACATGGCATAGTCATTAGCAAATTGATTATATATGAAACAGAGGCTCTATACTTGCAGATTCTCAGATGAGAAAAGCATCCTTGATCAACTTGATGAGTGATCACTGTAAAATCTACAGATTAATTATTGTAACAGTGGCAAATAAATTTATAAACCCTAAGGTTATCGAATCCAGGGGAATTGTGTGGGGAAAATATCCTATGTACTAATTATGATCCTAAGATTCATTGTTTGAGGAATTCAAAATCAGGGTTTTGACTTATAAAATAAAGATGACAATGCTGAAAATTCAAAGGGGTTTTGAAATCAAATTAAAATAAACACAGATTCTAGGGAAGAATTCTTATTATGGATGACATGTAGGAATCAATTAATTTAACAGGTGGAATACTGCAATGATACTAATTAGTGACTATCTTCGCTCGGTCTCAAGTACACCAAATTAGTTAATCTGATAAGCAAATCAGTTCAATTCCTACAGTCCAGAATATCTTTTTGGATAGTGTAGATTGTATCATGCATTCCTAATCCCACTATCAATATTCACCTCTCGGTCCTTCTATCAATAGCTAGACATCTAAATTAATCATCACCTCTCGGTCCTTGAATTAAATTAGAATTATAAAATAAACACAAGAATCATGAACCTAATTAATTAATCCTAACATGCATCCATAATAATATTCAAACCCTAGAACCCGCTAGGGTTTCTAGCCACTCATCGCAGATAGAAATCCAAAAGGAAACATATTAAATTGCATAAAAGTAAAGAACTTACATGAAAAATAAAGGGTTTCATGTTTCCCAAGTCTCCAAACTCTAAAAACTAAAAAAAATGATTACTCCTATGATAGCTTATGCAAAAAGACAAATTTTCTAGGTTATTTATAGGGGTGGATGTGTAATCTATCAAATCTAGGGCTAAAGATATGAATAAATCCGATTTTCATCAAATTTCCCGCATCAGCAGACCCGCGTCGATCGTTGCTGATTGGCGTCGATCGACGTGGCTTCATCTTTGGCGTCGATCGATGTGGATTCACGTTGATCGACGTGGTCTCTTGCCCCTTCTGCGCGGTCTCACGGTTTTGGCCATAACTTCCTCTCCCGAACTCCGATTGACCCGATTCCAGTTGCGTTGGAGAGCTAACTCAAGCTTCATCCATTTCCATGATCTAATAGCCCGAATTCCTCTTGTGGAATAACTCTTCACTGCTACTCTTACACGTCACTGCTTCCGGAACGATTTTCAAGTGAATTTAGGCCTAAAACCTACAGAAACACACCAAAGTACGCATAATACCACCCAATATAGACTCATGCATAAAATTATATATAAACTTAATAAAACTACATAAAATAGTAGAAAATAATATAGATAAGCGAGTAAAATAATGAGCTTATCAAACCCCCCAAACTTGAAAGTTTGATTGTCCTCAATCAATAGGCAAGAAAGAAATCAAAAGATCTTGCCATTAAAGTGCAATGCCTCAGAAGATTCATCACAGTCAAGGGTCAAAAATCCACTGCACACTAGCAATTTGAAAGAGACGGAAAATTCATCAACAGTGGAAGAACTCACAAGAAGTGTATCGCTCAAATCTCAAGTATTTAAGGTATTGATGAAAGCACTCAACAACATGTATGAAGAAATTTCTACCATAGGCTTGCAAATTTTCTAATATCTCCACTGCTAGAATGTGCACACAAGTCTAGAATCAAAAAGGACTTTCAATAGGTTGTAATGTAGGCTTTTTCTGATAAGGTAGGGAAATATGGTCAAGTGACTAGAATCCATTAAGTGGCCAACTCAACAAACTACAACCACTCTCAATCATCATCCACCCCATCTCCTCAAATATATCAACAAATACACAACTTTTTTCTTAGCTCATTTTGAATCTATATGCTCTTTACATAATTTTTATATTCTTATCTTTTCAGAGAGCTTATGAGAATTCTAATTATTGCTTTGAGCTTCTTTTTCACACATTTTTTCACCACTAATTCGTATTTTGTTATCTCTATCTCACAATCATTCCACCCATATACCACAACTCAAGACATGAGCGAAACCAATACTTCTTCTTAATCTCATAGACAAGGAAAGAAAATTTTTGTATAGGCTCAAAAGTGGCTAACTAGGGAAAATTTAATGTGAAGGGACAGTGTTTAGGGAATTGGGCTATCAAAGATGGCCTAAGATCATTTCCTAAACTTGTGCAAACTATGCAGTCTCAACACAGAAAATAGGCAAGTTCTAGAGAAATAAAAACACACATGTGAATCTCACATCAAACGAAATAAATGCTCAAAATTCTCACACAAGGGTTCAAAAATTTTTCTTCCATAGTTAATTTCAAATCAGCTCAATCAGCATACAAGCATAAGTGTCAAATCAATCCTATCATGCGGTATTCTACATTCATAGGCATCTAACCAAAATCACAATCAATTCAAACTCAACCCTCAACCAATTCTAATCTCACAATCTCATTCAGGTTATCTCAAAACTCCAAAAATTTTCCCCACAAAATAGAATAAACTTAGAAATTAAGGCAAAAATTAAATACGGAAAGCAGAATAAATAAAAGACAGAACGTTCCATCTCTTGTGCACATCCCCCCAAACTTATTTCCAACTCAAAGAGTGGAATAAGTTTGAAAATCAGACAAAAGAGGGGACGATACCCGATAGTTGATCTCAGACATCAACTTTTTATCCCCTGGAGTCTTTGACATCGCACGACATGGAATAATTGCTGCTGGCACTTTGCGTTGATTGACGTAGGATGGCGTCGATCGACGTGAAGCCTTCTTGCAACCCTCTCCTTGGATCAAGTGTATCCAGTCTGCCGGTTGCTCGGCATCAAGCCGATCTCCAAATTTTCTTTTATATAATTAACTCAAAAATAACTATTAGCGCAAAAATAATAGAAATTCAAAATAAAAAAATGAAAATTAAAAAGTAAATACGGAAAAGGTTGGGTTACCTCCCAACAAGTGCTTGATTTAACGTCGCAGCTCGACGATACCTCAAATCACCGCCAAGGAGGTCGGGTCCAGACTCGCCGGCTTTTGGCATCCACCATGTAAACCTTACGGTCTTTGACAATGGTGGTGAGCTCAGAAAAAGGTGGTGTAGTTGACACTTTCACCCTTTCGTTTCCTCTCTCCCACTCAATGGCAGCTGCTTCTTCCTCTTCAGATTCATCCCCTTCGTCAGTAGTGGAGATTCGATTGCACTCCACCTTCTTCTTGCTCTTGTCGATCACAAAGGTGATCTTCTCGTCATTTGCTCAAAGTGTGATCTCGCCGCCTCGACAGTCAATGAGAACGGAGCTCGTGTCGAGAAACTCACACCCCAAGATCATGGGCATATTCTCGTCCTCCCTCATCTCGTGCACCACGAATTCTACAGGAAAAATGAGATGGCCCACACGAATGAGCACATCCTCTAGTATACCTTTCGGGCAGGACACAGACCGGTCCGCCATCTGTAGGGTGATCGTCATGGGCCTCATCTCTCCGACATTGAGATATTTGTAGATGGAGTACGACATCAGGTTGATACTGGCCCTAGTAACACATAGCACTCTCTCGAACGTGTGTCCCCCAATCTCAATCGGAATAGAGAAGCATCCAGGATCGCTTCTATTGATGGGTACCTGCTTTTGAAGTAGCAGGCTGCACTGCTCGGGGATCTTCACCGTCTCGTTCTCCACGAGTTGTTTCTTTCCACTCATTAATTTCTAGAGGTACTTCATGTACCCCGAAATCTCCTTTAGTGTTTCGATCAGCGGGATGTTGATGCTGACCTTCTTTAGATTCTCCACAAATCTGGAGAACTTCTCGTCCTCTTTCTGCTTCGCGAACCGCTGTGGGAATGGTAAAGGAGGGGGTTGATCTTCAGACTGATTCAGCTTTGCGCCTGGAACAGACTTCGGCGTCGATCGACGTAGGGTGGCGTCGATCGACGGGGCTTTCTCTTCTATGTCGATCGACGTGGATCCCTGTCCCGCACAGTTTTGCTCCTTTTCGCCTCCAGAATTGTTCACAGCCGTCTCGGGACCCTTGTAGCTCGTCCCAGACCTCAGAGTAATGGCCTTCACTGGCTTTTCCTTTGCGGGGTTCACCTCTGTCGTACTCGGAAACTGTCCAGGCTTGTGTTTGTTGCCGAGTGTGGTGGCAATCTGGCTCAATTGTGTGTCCATCATCTAAAGGTGTTTCGTCATAAGCTGCATGTGGTTGGCCATCCCCTTCACCTCGGTTTCTACTTTCCCAAACCGGTTATCCGAGCTCTTGATGAATTTCTCGAGCATCTCCTCCAGCACGAATTTCTTCCTTTCCATGATTTCTCCTCTAGTACCTACATCAAAACCAGACGGAGGGTGTTCTGCATCAGAAGGGTTAGAATAAGAAAAACCAGGGTGAGATCGCCCATGGTTTAAATGATACCCCTGATTGCCTCGGTAGTTATTGTGATAACCACCGCCAATATAGTTCACCTCCTTCCCGGCAGTTCCAGATGAACTACTTGCACCCCGGTTGATGTAGTCAGCCTCCACCAGAACAATAGCCATACTTGGCTCTGCAATAGCTGCAGCTTGTGCTGTGCCCGATTTTTCAATCTCTTCTCGGAGCTTTTTCACCTCAGCAACCACATCAATTTCTGGCTTGTCTTCCACAACTTTGACCGGAATCTGTCTATCGGTCGACCATTGGTGGCTATTCAGCGCCATGTCTGCCAGCAACCTCATGCTCTCTGCACCACTCTTCTTCATCAGTATACCACCAACAGATGCATCAACCAACTCCTTCATGTGAGGATTCAAACCCTCATAGAAATGGCACACTTGCATCTCCAGATCGATGTCATGTCCAGGATAGAGTCGTAGAAGCTCTTTGTATCTCTTCGAGGCCTCGTAGAGTGACTCATCATACATCTGCTTGAAAGTAGTAATGACAGCTTTCCTCTTCAGCAACAGGCTCGGTGGGAAGTAGTTGGTAAGGAACTCTGCTCGAAGCTCCTCCCATGTCCCGATTTGACTCTTATCCAGTCCAGCAAACCAAGACCGTGCCTCGTCTCTGAGTGAGAATGAGAACAGTCTCATTCTGATTACATCTTGGGTTACTCCATTCTGCTTCACAGTGTTACACACCTCGATGAATTGGTTGAGGTGGGTATATGGATCTTCTACAGCTCTCCCCGCAAATTGATTTTGCTGCACCATCTGAATAAGGCCCGTGCGCAGCTCAAAGTTGTTGGCATCGATGTCAACTCTGAATTCGGCCTCCGCTTGTTGTGGAAGAAATCGATCCAAGATGGACCTTTGCGGAATCACAATCTGTCTATTGTTCAACTCTACCAGTCTTGCAGCTTGCTCTGCCTGAGTAGCCTGGGCTGCTTGTAGTTATGCTCTCAGCTGTTGTACTTCATTCACAAATTGCCTCTGCTCCTCGGGAGTCATATTTTGCAGAGGTGCTTCAGGATTCTCAGCCATCTCTCGCTATTTTTCTTTTCTTTTCTTTTTGATTTTCCTGCAGGGTGCTTCAATTTCAGGGACAAATGCCTAGAGTGTTTTTCCTTTGGCTCGCGTGTTCATGCACCTGCACAGAAAATAGGTAAATATCAGTTTGGCATCGATCGATGTGGATGTCACATCGATCAATGCAAGAAAGTGGTCAACATCGATCGACGTAAGGTGTCCGTCGATCGACACAGCAAAGTGATCGAAGTCGATCGATACTAAGGGGCGTCGATCGACGTGGAATGCAGACACGAAAACTCACACAAGCACACGTACAGAAAAATTAAACTCAATCCAGCAAATCCTAGAACGAACTAGTAACAAAATAAAATCTAACAATTCCCCGGCAACGGCGCCAATTTGATCACTATAAAATCTACAGATTAATTATTGTAACAGTGGCAAATAAATTTATAAACCCTAAGGTTATCGAATCCAGGGGAATTGTGTGGGGAAAATATCCTATGTACTAATTATGATCCTAAGATTCATTGTTTGAGGAATTCAAAATCAGGGTTTTGACTTATAAAATAAAGATGACAATGCTGAAAATTCAAAGGGGTTTTGAAATCAAATTAAAATGAACACAGATTCTAGGGAAGAATTCTTATTATGGATGACATGTAGGAATCAATTAATTTAACAGGTGGAATACTGCAATGATGCTATATTTCCTTGTTTGGCAAATATAACCTAGATTACTAATTAGTGACTATCTCCGCTCGGTCTCAAGTACACCAAATTAGTCAATCTGATAAGCAAATCAGTTCAATTCCTACAGTCTAGTACATCTTTTTGGATAGTGTAGATTGTATCATGCATTCCTAATCCCACTATCAATATTCACCTCTCGGTCCTTCTATCAATAGCTAGACATCTAAATTAATCGTCACCTCTCGGTCCTTGAATTAAATTAGAATTATAAACTAAACACAAGAATCATGAACCTAATTAATTAATCCTAACATGCATCCATAATAATATTCAAACCCTAGAACCCGCTTGGGTTTCTAGCCACTCATCGCAGATAGAAATCCAAAAGAAAACATATTAAATTGCATAAAAGTAAAGAACTTACATGAAAATTAAAGGGTTTCGTGTTTCCCAAGTCTCCAAACTCTAAAAACTGAAAAATATGATTACTCCTATGATAGCTTATGCAAAAAGACGAATTTTCTAGGTTATTTATAGGGATGGAGGTGTATCCTATCAAATCTAGGGCTAAAGATATCAATAAATCCAATTCTCATCAAATTTCTCGCATCAACAGACCCACGTCGATCTTTGCTGATTGGCGTCAATTGACGTGGCTTCATCTTTGGCATCGATCGATGTGGATTCACATTGATCGACGTGGTCTCTCCCCCCTTCTGCGCGGTCTCATGATTTTGGCCATAATTTCCTCTCCCGAACTCCGATTGACCCGATTCCAGTTGCATTGGAGATCTAACTCAAAGGTTCATCCATTGCCATGCTCCAATAGCCCAAATTCTTCTTGTGGAAGAACTCGTCACTGCTACTCTTACACGTCACTGCTTCCGGAACTGTTTTCAAGTGAATTTAGGCCTAAAACCTGCAGAAACACACCAAAGTACGCATAATACCACCCAATATAGACTCATGCATAAAATATATATATATAAACTCAATAAAACTACATAAAATAGTGGAAAATTATATAGATAAGCGAGTAAAATAATGAGCTTATCAATGAGTTTAACAAAGTTGTTGATGACTTGGAGAACATCGGGGTAAAGATTGAGGACAAGGATAAGGCTATACACTTACTAAATGCACTCCCCGGATCTTACTCTAATTTGAAGGATGTCATGATCTATAGCAGGTTTGAGTCTATCACTCTGTAGGAAGTTCTGGCAGCTATTAAAGGAAAGAAGTTAAGAATCTTTCAGAGAACCATAATCATGATTTCTCTGGAGTTCGATTACTTGTGAAGAAAGGATCTACAAGTATGTTCGGCAAGAAAGGCACATACTCTCATAAACAATATCCAATCAGTATAAGTGGCAATGATGTGAGGAGGGAGTATAAACATCCTACCGTCTTCAGGAGAAATCAAGGTTTTAACCAAACCTCTGGTAATAGACCTTTGGGAACTCAATTGGAAGCCAAGATCTGTCATTATTGCAAGAATTTTGGCCCTTTCATTAGGGGCTACTATGTATTGAAACAGAAAGGGCAGTACAACATAGGCTCAAACACACTGAAGGCTCTAGAAGACAATCATAATGAGGTCCTGAACATCAATTATAACCCTGGAGATGATGGTTGGATATTGGACTCCGGCCACTCATTCCACATGTGTCCACACCTAGAGTGGTTTGTGAAAATTGATATGAAACAACGAGGAACTATTATGTTGAGAAACAACCAAGTCTGCAGTGTTGAATGATTTAGATCTGTTAGGATCCAAAATCATCTAGGTTAGTTCAAGTTACTCACTGATGTTAGATACATCCCACAAGTTCATAAGAATTTAGTTTCCCTGGGTACACTTGAAGCTAAAGGCTACAAGTTTATTGGCCATAAAGGCACCATCTCACTATGCAAAAATTAGAAAGAAGTGTTGATTGGGAAACAAATGAATAGCATATACTATCTTTATGCTAAAACTTTGATTGGTAATGTCAATACCATCAAGGAAATGCACAATGATATTTAGAACAGTAGGATGGGTCATATTAGCCAAGAAGGTTTGAAGGACTTGAAAAAACAAGGGTTGATAAAATATGAAGATGATGAAATGATAAGCAAGTGTGAGACTTCCATTCAGTCAAAAAGAAATATTCTCCCCTATCCTACTTCTCTGAAAAGAAGCTTAAAGCCCTTAGAATATGCCTATGTTGATCTGTGGGGCCCAGCAAAGACAGAAACCCTTCTAGGTGGAAGATACTTCATGTCTTTAATAGATGACTACAGTAGGAAAGTGTGGGTGTTTGTAATAAGAAGTAAAGATCAAGCTACAGAAAAGATAAAAGACTGGTGCAACATGGTTGAGAATGAGAAAGAAACCAAGGTGAAGTGTTTGAGGACTGACAATGGGCTGGAGTTCAGCTCTGAGAGCTTGGAATGCTATTGTAGGGGTAAGGGTATTAAGAGGCACATAACAGTGCCCTACAATCTACAACAAATAGATTAGTATAAAAGAATGAACAGAACTTTGCTTGAAAGGTGAGATGCCTCTTACAAAGTTCTGAAGCTTTCAAACAATTTTGGGGAGAAGCTCTCTCTACTGCTTGTTACCTGATAAACAAGTGTCCTTCTACTGCACTTAATTTCAAATCTCCAGATGAAGTATGGTATGGCTCTCTATGAAGATACCCTCATTTAAAACCATTTGGATGGAGGCATATGTCCATGTAAAACAAGACAAATTAGAACCTCGGGCCCTGAAATGTGTGATGTTAGGATTCTCACAAGGAATCAAGCATTTTAAAGTATGGTGTATGGAGCCAAACAACAAAAATATCATCAACAACAGAGATGTGATCTTCAATTAGACAGAGATACCTTGGTTAGTAGCTAGAGAAGGTGTTGCTCACATTCTAGAAGATAAGAAACAAATGGATAGCAAAATTAAGGTTCAAACTATTGCTGAAATAAAGGAAGATGAACCCAGTGAATCTATTTCTCAAGAGCTACAATCTCCACCTCAATCTTTTGAGGGATTACATGCTTGCAAGAGATAGAGTTAAGAGGGAGATACACTCTCCTAAGAGTTTTAGTGAGGCCGATGTGGTATTCCTAAGTTTAAACAATGTTGATAAACTCATTGGAAATGAACCTAAGTCATTTGGAGAGGCCTGCAAGTCAGAAGAGAAAGATCTGTGGTGGGAATCTATGAAGGAAGAAATAAACTCTCTGAAGAAAAATCAGGCACGGAGTCTTGTGAATCAACCATCAAATAAAAGGAGTATTGGGTGTAAGTGGCAGTACAATAAGAAGTTGGAGAATTCACACCCCCTTAAGGTGAGATACAAGGCTCGACTAGTAGCAAACGATACACACAAAAATAGGGGGTGGATTACACTGAGGTATTCTCACCAGTTGTTAAACACTGCTCTATAAGGCTAGTTTTAGCACTTGTGGTTGAGTTCAATCTGGAACTACACCAACCAGATGTTAAAATGGTTTTTTAACATGGTGAATTAGTGGAGGTCATATACATGGATCAACCTCCTGGATTCATAGATGCTGGATCTGAACACAAGGTGTGCATGCTAAACAAGTCTATCTATGGACTTAAACAAAGTCCTAGACAGTGAAATAAGAAGTTCGATGCACATATGTTAAACATAGGCATCACCTAGTTAAAATTTGATATGTGTGTGTATCTGAAGCACGACAAGGAGAACTCCAGCCTCATATACTTACTCCTATATGTAGATGACATGCTATTAGCTAGAAGACATTTGAGTGATGTAAAACAAGTAAAAGCTAAATTGGAGATGAAATTTGACAAGAAGTATTTAGGTGAAGCCAACAAGATACTAGGTATGGACATTGTGAGAAAAAGATAAGAAGGAACACTAAAGCTACATAAGAAAGGTTACCTTCTAAGTTTGGTATGATGGAAAGATGTCTCAGTCTATGTGTCCCGGAATTGAAGAAGACAAGAAATTCATGGATCAAATACCTTATGCCAGTTTGGTTGGGAGTTTGATGTACGTAATGATCTGCTCAATGCTAGATATTGCATATGCTATTAGTATAACCAACAGATATATGTCAAATCCAAGCAGGCAGCATTGGAATGTGTTAGATCGAAACAACAACGGTTAAAAAGTGTTGTTGTAGGGTATTTTGAAGTGTTGTCGTAAGTGGTGTTGTTGTAAGTTGGTACTGAAAGACAACGGTTTTGAAACCGTTGTCATTTCTGAAAAAGACAACAGACAACGGGTTTAATACTGTTGTGTTTTCTCCGACATAAAAAAAATTAAAATGGAGAAGCGGGGTATTGATCTCAGTACCTCTCGCATGATACACGAGAGCTCTACCATCTAAACTACATACACAAATTATATAATTTCATTATAATTTATAATTATAATTATTAATGGAACTTTAATCTAAATCAAATAAACTAGCACATATTTGTTTTGTCATTTCATATTTTATAATTAGTCTAAAAATCGAGGTATTTTTTAAACACTTCATGTATTTTTTTTTGAATAATCATTTACACATAGTTAATTCCTCTGAGTTATTAATTTAAAATTCACATACCCACATGTTTCAAAAGTATTTCAAACGTATGATCTTTTGGTTATCAGCAAGATGGTTTTACCACACACAATTATTATTGTAGTAGCTAGAAATATGGACAAAATCTTCTACTCTCTAATGGTGTTTTATTATATATTTAATTATCTTGTTTCCTAAATTTAGTTATTATTTTTAGAAAAACAAATAAGTATAAAATAATATAAGGAAAACTATTAAATACACCAAATGTAACGTTTAACTCTTAAAAATATTACATAGTATTTTATCAATTAAATAAGAATCAATAAAATAAAAAAATAGAATAACGACACTCAAATAACAATACACAAATGCAACTGTTGTCTTTTCGATAATAGACAACAGGTAAACAACAACACTAGTGTAAAACTGTTGTCTTTTAGCGTATTTTTTAGCAACTGTTGTCTTTTCGATAATAGACCACACGTAAACAACAACACTAGTGTAGAATCGTTGTCTTTTAGCGTATTATTTGACGAAAAGACAACACTTTTTTAGTCTACGACAACACTTTTCAACAAAAAGTGTTGTCTTTTTAGTGTTGTTGTTCAATTTTTTTCTTGTAGATATGGTATTCTGAGGTACTTGAAGGGGACCTGTCATTATGGTCTACACTTCAAGAGATCAAATGGTGAGGCAGGTGCACTAGTAGGATGTATTGATTCAGATTATGCATCTAATGTGGACTCAAGGAAATCCAAAATAGGATATTTCTTTACATTCTATGGTGTTACAGTAACTTGGAAGTCAAAATTGCAATCGGTTGTAGCTTTGTCTACAATGGAGGTTGACTTTATAGCTGAGAGGTTTTATCAATGAATTGGGTGTGGTGTAAAATTCTGTGAAGTTGCTTTGTGACAGTCAAAGTGCTCACTTGACAAAGCGTCCTATATTCCATGACAAGTACAAACATATCGACATCAAGTATCATTTTATTTGAGATAAACTTGATAAAGGTTCTGCGGTGATGGAGAAGGTATCAACTCAACATAATGCAACTGATGCACTTACAAAAGTAATTCCTTCTACCAAGTTTGCTTACTGTAAGTCACTTATGGGTGTTGGAAGAGAGATGGATGCAGTCAGGAGGGAGATTTGTGGAGGTGACTGCATAAAGTGCATGAAGTAATGCATGTGTATTTGCAAAAATCTCAAACTGGAGAAATAAGGAGAATGATGTTGTCGTGGAGGCTCAATATCTGGTAATCGAGGTTGAGATTGTGAAGATGTATGAGAAGCCATGATTCTCACTTATAAAAGTGAGCTTTTGATTTTTTTGGTTGTTATGAGTGTGCCTGCCCTTTTCTGATTGGCTGGATTTGTGAGTTTGTTGAAGGCTGTTATATCACCTTCTTCTCTATTTTGTTTGAGTTGAGTTTCAGAGATAGAGAGTTCAATTTCATGAGAGGTAAAAGTGTGAGCGGTGATATTGTATTTCTCCCTCACATCTGACTCAATAAAGTTCTTCTTTCACCCCCTGGATCGAGCCCAAAGCAAGGGTTAATCACATAATTCTACAAGTTCTTGTTTTGTTCTTGATATAATAATTGTTAGATGAGTTCGTTGATTCGATTTACAATAATATATATAGGGAGCTGATCTGGTGAGAATATATCTTATCGTGTAAAATGAGGCTAAATATAATCCATAGGTTTTACTACATCAACGATCCACATTAAATAAAATATTAAACAAAAAGTGCAGCATTTATCCTTATTTTATGTATTATATACTTCATTTTATCTTAGTTATACTTCATTTTATTTCAATTGTGGTTCATTATATAATAAACTCGATGTGAATTTTAATGTTAAACATGACGTGCATTTTTATCTTAGCAGTTATTCATTTTATCTTAGTTATTCTTCATTTTATCTCAAGTGTTGTTCATTATAAAATAAATTCAATGTAATTGTACATTGTTATTTAGTACAACCAACGAAAATCTGCAACGTACATTTTATCTGCACCTTACTTTCTTAAATGACAAAATCTCTCCATTTTTTTCAATACTATTATCCAATTCTCTAGATTTTCTCCCTTTGTGAGGCTTCATCGTATCAGTACACTCTAGTATAAATGAACCCGAGAACATATAAAATGAACATCACATCACCAAACATGAAATTCAAGAAAAAAAAGTAATGAAAGGTTGATGAAATAATCGAAGGTAACTTAAAATGAAGCTAACAAACAAAATAACGAACATAATATCACAACAGATGAATAACACAATACTAAAAATGAAAGACTTCCAAAACTATTATAGATAATATAATGCAATAATTCTGTTACATTAATGTAATATTGCACGCGATAATGTACTATTGCATGCGATATAATGTACTATATTACATAAAGATAATGTAGAGCTAACATGGCAATCGTATGTTACCCATCTCTCAGACGTTACCTTTTAACTTTGCATTATCTATATGTAATATATTACATATATCACATGCAATATTATATTATCTTAGAAGCTTAACACATTGTTGATGCATGAAATTTCACAGGTTTCTTTAAGACATAATACTCGAAAAGAATGAAGAATTTTATTGAGAATAATCTAGCAAAAGCCCCCTTATTACAATTGTTCTTCTCCTATTTATAAGAAAGAAACATTTATTACAGGTATGTTTCTAGGATTAAGGAGATGATTCCTCCTTTCAGTATAACGATTGAATTGCACCATGTTTGCCTTCCAACATGCCTTTTCTGCAATCCTCGCTCGTTGACTACTAAGCTTGAGCTTCCTTGTCGGCGTTTAAATTAATTGACCACCCAGGTGTTGATTATTTTGATTGCTTACTCATGAGTTAATTAGGTTGTGTACCGGTCGCGGTAAAATTGCGATCGAACCGCTTCCCTGCTGCAAGTTAGACATCTCGTTTAACTATTCAAACAAGAATTAATTACGTAATTTCTTGGGCACAACAACAGCCCCCCAGCTTCATTGAAACTCGAATGTGTTTTAGTGAAGCTGAATCTTTGGATATGTGAGTCGTTTGTATCGGTTGCCCTTCGTTTTTTAAATCAGGCTCTTTTATCCTTTACTGGGTTAAGAACACTGATTTTCGTGGAATCGTGACGATTTCATAACTATAGCTTGTGCGTAGTCGATTCGAACTCCCTGAGTAATAACTTTTGTTTAATCAAGAGAGATTCTTGGAGTGATTTTGTGCTCGATCGAGATGAGGTCTCAGAGCGACAATAGGCTCGATCGAGATTGAGTCTCGGAGCAATAGTGGCTCGATCAAGATCGGATCTTAAAGCAATAATCGGCTCAATCAAGATTGAATCTTGGAGCAGTAGTCGGCTCAATTGAGATCGAGTCTCGGAGTAATAGTCGGCTCAATCAAGATCGAGTCTCGGAGCAATAGTTTGCTCAATCAGGATCAAGTCTAGGAGCAATAGTTAGCTCAATCGAGATCGAGTCTCGGAGCAGTAGTCGGCTCAATCAAGATGGAGTCTCGAAGCAATAGTCGGCTCAGATGAGATCGAGTCTTGGAGCAATAGTCGGCTCAGTCAAGATCGAGTCTCGGAGCAATAGTGGGCTCAATCGAGATCGAGTCTCGGAGCAATAGTTGGCTCAGTCGAGATAGAGTCTCGGAGCAATAGTCAGCTTAATTGAGATCGAGTCTTTGAGAAATAGTCGGATCAATCGAGATCGAGTCTCGGAGCAATAATCAACTCAGTCGAGATTGAGTCTCAGACCAATAGTTGGCTCTGTTAAGATCGAGTCTCAGAGCAATAGTGGGCTCAATCAAAATCGAGTCTTGGAGCAATAGTCGGCTCAGTCGAGATCAAGTCTCAGAGCAATAGTTGGCTCAATCGAGATCGAGTCTCGGTGCAATAGTGGGCTCAATCGATATCGAGTCTCGGAGCAATAACTAACTCAGTCGAGATCGAGTCTCGGAGCAATAGTCGGCTCTGTCGAGATCAAGTCTCAGAGCAATAGTGGGCTCAATCGAGATTGAGTCTCGGAGCAATAG
>JAPKLW010001891.1:0-139635 GCA_026898455.1 Plectranthus barbatus | reverse complement strand
ATTGATAGAAGGACCGAGAGGTGAATATTAATAGTGGGAATAGGAATGCATGATACAATCTACACTATCCAAACAGATGTACGAGACTGTAGGAATTGAACTGATTTGCTTATCAGATTCACTAATTTGGTGTACTTTGAGCCCGAGCGGAGATAGTCACTAATTAGTAATCTAGGTTATAATTGCCAAACAAGGAAATATAAAATTGTTGCAGTATTCCACCTGTTAAATTAATTGATTCCAACATGTTATCCATAATAAGAAATCTTCCCTAGAATCTGTGTTCCTTTAAATTTGATTTCAAAAACTACCTTAATTTTCTGCATTGTTTTCTTTACTTTTATAAAACCAAAACCTATTTTGAATTTCTCAAACAATGAATCTTAGGATCATAACTAGTATATAGGATAGTTTCCCCACACAATTCCCTTGGATCGATAACCTTAGGGTTTACAAATTTATTTGCCACTGTTTCTATAATTAATCTGTTAGAAATAACAGTGATCAAATTAGCGCTGTTGCCGGGGAATTGTTATATTTTATCTTGTTACTAGTTCGTCCTAAGATTTGCTGGATTGAGTTTTATTTTCTGTACGTGTGCGTGTGTGAGTTTTCGTTTCTGTATTCCACGTCGATCCACGCCCCTTAGCGTCGATCGACGTCGATCATTTTTGTTGCGTCGATCGATGAACCCTAGCGTCGATCGACGCCAACCACTCTTTTGTGTCGATCGACGTGAATCCACGTCGATCGACGCCGAACTGATATTTACCTATTTCTTGTGCAGGTGCATGAACACGCGAGCCAACGGAAAAACACTCGAAGCCTTTGTCCCTGAAATCGAAGCAACCTGCAGGAAAATAAAAAAAAAGGAAAAGAAAAACAACGAGAGATGGCTGAGAATCCTGAAGCACCTCTAAAAAATATGACTCCCGAGGAGCAGAGGCAATTTTTGAATGAAGTACAGCAGCTGAGAGCACAACTGCAAGCAGCCCAGGCTACTCAGGCAGAGCAAGCTGCAAGACTGGCAGAGTTGAACGATAGGCAAGTTGTGATCCCGCAAAGGTCCATCTTGGATCGATTTCTTTCATAGCAAGCAGAGGCCGGATTCAGAGTTGGCATTGACGCCAACAACTTCGAGCTGCGCACAGGCCTTATTCAGATGGTGCAGCAAAACCAGTTTGGGGGGAGAGCTGTAGAAGATCCATATACCCACCTCAACCAATTCATCGAGGTGTGTAACACTGTGAAGCAGAACGGAGTAACCCAAGATGTGATCAGGATGAGACTGTTCTCGTTCTCACTCAGAGACGAGGCACGGTCTTGGTTTGCTGGACTGGATAAGAGTCAGATAGGGACATGGGAGGAGCTTCGAGCAGAGTTCCTTACCAACTACTTCCCACCGAGTCTGCTGCTGAAGAGGAAAGCTGCCATTACTAATTTCAAGCAGATGTATGACGAGTCGCTTTACGAGGCCTGAAAGAGATACAAAGAGCTTCTACGACTCTGTCCTGGACATGGCATCGATCTGGAGATGCAAGTGTGTCATTTTTATGAGGGTTTGAACCCTCACATGAAGGAGCTGGTTGATGCATCTGCTGGAGGGATACTGATGAAGAAGAGTGGTACAGAAAGTATGAGGTTGCTGGCAGACATGGCGCTGAATAGCCACCAATGGCCAACTGATAGGCAGCTACCAGTTAAAGCAGTCGAGACAAAGCCAGAATTTGACATGGTCGCTGAGGTGAAAAAGCTCCGGGAGGAGATTGAAAAATTGGGCACATCACAAGTTGCAGCTGTTGCAGAGCCAAGCATGGCCATAGTACCCGTGGAGGCTGACTACATCAACAGGGGTGCAAGCAGTTCGTCTGGAACTGCCGGTACGGAGGTGAACTACATTGGCGGTGGTTATCACAATAACTACCGAGGGAATCAAGGGTATCAGTACAACCATGGGCGATCTCACCCTGGTTTTTCCTATGCTAACCCTTCTGCTGCAGAACACCCTCCGCTTGGTTTTGATGCAGGTACTGGAGGAGAGATCGTGGAAAGGAAGAAATTCGTGCTAGAGGAGACGCTCGAGAAATTCATCAAGAGCTCGGATAACCGGTTTGGGAAAGTAGAAACCGAGGTGAAGGGAATAGCCAACCACATGCAGCTGATGACGAAACATCTTCAGATGATGGACACACAATTGGGCCAGATTGCCACCACACTCGGCAACCAACACAAGCCTAGACAGCTTCTGAGCACAACGGAGGTGAACCCAAAAGCCGAAAAAGACTGCAAAGCCGTTATTCTGAGGTCCGGGACGAGCTACAAGGGTTCCGAGATGGCTGTAGACGATTCTGGAGGCAAAAAAGAGCAAAAATGAACAGGAGATGAGTCCACGTCGATCGACGCACCATCCTCATCGATCGATGCAGAAGACAGTGGCCCGTCGATCGATGCTACCCTACATCGATCGACGCTAAAGTCTGTTCCAGCCGAAAAGCTGAAGCAGTCTGAAGATCAACCCCCTCCTTTGCCATTCCCACAGAGGTTCGCGAAGCAGAAAGAGGACGAGAAGTTCTCCAGATTTGTGGAGAACCTGAAGAAGGTCAGCATCAACATCCCGCTGATCGAAGCACTGAAGGAAATCCCGGGGTACATGAAGTACCTCCGGAAATTGATGAGTGGAAAGAAACAATTCGTGGAGAACGAGACGGTGAAGATCCACGAGCAGTGCAGCCTGCTACTTCAAAAGCAGATACCTATCAAGAGAAGCGATCCTGGATGCTTCTCTATTCCGGTTGAGATTGGGGGACACACGTTCGAGAGAGTACTTTGCGATACTGGGGCCAGTATCAACCTGATGCCGTACTCCATCTACAAACGTCTCAACATCGGAGAGATGAGGCCCACGACGATCACCCTGCAGATGGCGGACCGGTCTGTGTCCCGCCCAAAAGGTATACTAGAGGATGTGCACATTCGTGTGGGCCATCTCATTTTTCCTGCAGATTTTGTGGTGCACGAGATGAAGGAGGACGAGACCATGCCCATGATATTGGGGCGTGAGTTTCTCGACACTAGCGCCGCTCTCATTGACCGTCGAGGCGGCGAGATCACACTCCGAGCAAATGACGAGAAGATCACCTTTGTGATCGACAAGAGAAAGAAGAAAGCGGAGTGCAATAAGGTCTCCACTACTGAAGAAGGGGATGAATCTGAAGAGGAAGAAGCAGCTGCCATCGAATGGGAGCGAGGAAACAGAGGGGTGAATTTGTCTACTACGCCGCCTTTTTCTGAGCTCACCACCATTATCAAGGATAATAAGGTTTACATGGTGGATGCCAAAGGCCGGCGAGTCTGGACCCGACCTCCTTAGCGGTGATTTGAGGTATCGTCGAGCTGCGACGTTAAATCAAGCACTTGTTGGGAGGTAACCCAACCTTTTCCATATTTCCTTTTTAATTTTCATTTTTTATTATTTTGAATTTCTTTTATTTTGCATTAACAGTTGTTTTGCAGTATTAAAAAAAAATTGGAGATCGGCTCGACGCCGAGCAGCCCAGCGTGATACACTTTGATCCTCAACGGGATCGGCAAGAAGGCTTCACGTTGATCGACGCGAAGTGCCAGCTGCAACTATTTCACGCCGCGCAATGTCCGAAGACTCCGGGGGATAAAAAGTGGATGTCTGAGATCCACTACCAAGTATCGTTCCCTCTTTTGTCTGATTTTCAAACTTATTCCACTCTTCGAGTTGGAAATAAGTTTGGGGGATGTGGACAAGAGATGGAACATTCTATCTTTTATTTATTCTGCTTTCTGTATTTAAATTTTGCCTTAATTTTTAAGTTTATTCTATTTTGTGGGAAAAATTTTGAGTTTTGATATAACCCAAATAAGATTGTGAGATTAGAATCGGTTGAGGGTTGAGGGTTGAGTTTGAATTGATTGTGATTGTGGTTAGATGTCTATGAATGTAGAATACCGCATGATAGGATTGATTTAACACTTATGCTTGCATGATGATTGAGCTGAATTGAAATTGATTGTGGAAGAAAAATTTTGAACCCTTGTGTGAGAAGTTTGAGCTTTTGATTCGTTTGATGTGAGATTCACATGTGTGTTTTTATTTCTCTAGAACTTGCCTATTTTCTGTGTTGAGACTGCATAGTGTGCACAAGTTTAGGAGATGATCTTAGGCCATCTTTGATAGCCCAATTCCCTAAATACTGTCCCTTCACATTGAATTTTCCCTAGTTAGCCACTTTTGAGCCTATACAAAATTTTTCTTTCCTTGTCTATGAGATTAAGAAGAAGTATTGGTTTCGCTCATATCTTGAGTTGTGGTATATGGGGTGGAATGATTGTGAGATGGAGATAAGAAAATATAACTTAGTGGTGAAAAGATGTGTGAAAAAGAAGCTCAAAGAAATAATTAGAATTTTCATAAGCTCTCTGAAAAGAAAAGAATACAAAAAAAAAATTATGTAAAGAGCATAAGAGATTCAAAATGAGCTAGAAAAAAAAGAGGTTGTGTATTTGTTGATATATTTGAGGAGATGAGGTGGATGATGAATAGAAGGTGGTTTGGATTGATTGAGGAAGTACAACTTGATTGATTTTAGTCACTTGGCCATATTTCCCTACCTTTCACAAAAAGCCTACATTACAACCTAATGAAAGTCCTTTTTGATTCTAGACTTGTGTGCACATTCTAGCAGTGGAGATATTAGAAAATTTGCAAGCCTATGGTAGAAATTTCTTCATACATGTTGTTGAGTGCTTTCATCTATACCTTAAACACTTAAGAGTTGAGCGATACACTTCATGTGAGTTCTTCCACTGTTGATGAATTTTCCGTCTCTTTCAAATTGCTTGTGTGTAGTGGATTTTTGACCCTTGACTGTGATGAATCTTGTGAGGCATTGCACTTTAATCGCATGACCTTTTGATTTCTTTCTTGCCAATTGAGGACAATCAAACGTTCAAGTTTGGGGGGTTTGATAAGCTCATTATTTTACTCGCTTATCTATATTATTTTCTACTATTTTATGAAGTTTTATTTAGTTTATATATATATTCTATGCATGAGTCTATATTAGGTGGTATTATGCACATTTTGGTGTTTTTGTAGGGTTTTAGGCCTAAGTTCACGAGAAAGCCGTTCCGAAAGCAGTGACGTGTAAGAGTAGCAGTGAAGATTTCTTCCACAAGAGGAATTCGGGCTATTGGCATATGGAAATGGATGATGCTTTGAGTTAGCTCTCCAACGCGACTGGAATCGGGTCAATCGGAGTTCGGAGGAGATAGTTATGGCCGAAACCGTGAGACCGCGCAGAAGGGGTGAGAAGCTGCGTCGACAGACGCCAATCAGCAGCGATCGACGCTGACCAGGAAGCCACGTCGATCGATGTGGATCAGCCACGATCGACGCGAGCGAGTCTGTTGGAGCGGAAATCTGATAAAAATCGGATTTATTCATATCTTTAGCCCTAGATTTGATAGGATACATATCCACCTCTATAAATACCTATGTAAATTCGATTTTTCAGCATTCCCTATCATATTTTCGTTCTACAATTTGGTTTTGAAAGTTTGGAGACTTGGGAAACACGAAACCCTTTTATTTTCTTGTAAGTTCTTTATGTTTATGCAATATAATATGTTTTCTTTTGGATTTCTATCTGCGATGAGTGGCTAGAAACCCTAGCGGGTTCTAGGGGTTGATATTATTATGGATGCATGTTAGGATTAATTAATTAGGTTCATGATTCCTGTGTTTATTCGATAATTCTAGATTAATTCAAGGACCGAGAGGTGACGATTAATTTAGATGTCTAGCTATTGATAGAAGGACCGAGAGGTGAATATTAATAGTGGGAATAGGAATGCATGATACAATCTACACTATCCAAACAGATGTACGAGACTGTAGGAATTGAACTGATTTGCTTATCAGATTCACTAATTTGGTGTACTTTGAGCCCGAGCGGAGATAGTCACTAATTAGTAATCTAGGTTATAATTGCCAAACAAGGAAATATAAAATTGTTGCAGTATTCCACCTGTTAAATTAATTGATTCCTACATGTTATCCATAATAAGAAATCTTCCCTAGAATCTGTGTTCCTTTAAATTTGATTTCAAAAACTACCTTAATTTTCTGCATTGTTTTCTTTACTTTTATAAAACTAAAACCTATTTTGAATTTCTCAAACAATGAATCTTAGGATCATAACTAGTATATAGGATAGTTTCCCCACACAATTCCCCTGGATCGATAACCTTAGGGTTTACAAATTTATTTGCCACTGTTTCTATAATTAATTTGTTAGAAATAACAGTGATCATATACAAGAAAAATAAAGGAGCGAATGGGGAAATTACGGCTTTCAGAGCAAGGTTGGTGGCGAAGGGTTATAGTCAGAAAGATAGGATAGACTATGATGAGACCTTTTCACCGGTAGCAATGTTGAAGTCCATTCGGATACTCCTGGCTATAGTAGCACATATGGACCTAGAGATCTGGCAGATGGATATCAAAACTGCATTTCTAAACGGGTACCTTGAGGAAGGTCGAGACATATATATGTAACAGCCAGAAGGATATGTGCTAAAGGTCGAAGAGCATTTGGTCTGGAAGCTCAAGAAGTCGTTGTATGTACTCGAGCAAGCTTCAAGATCATGGAACTTATGTTTTGATGAAGTGATTGAATCATATAGATTTTCACAATGCTCAAACGAGAGTTGTGTGTACCGTATGTGTGTCAGTGAAAGCATGGTGTTCCTTGCACTTTATGTAGATGATATTCTTCTAATTGGTGACAATGTGGAGGTGTTGTCGGGCATAAAGGGGTGGTTATCCGAGAAATTTCATATGAGGGATCTTGGGAATGTGGGGTACATCATTGGGATAAAAATTTTGCGGGAGCGCAAGAAAAGGATGTTAGCATTGTCTCAAGCTTCATATGTGGATAATTTGATTGCCTGTTTCAGCATGTAAACTGCCAAGAGAGGGGTGGTACCCTTTAGGCATGGTGTACATCTTTCTAAGGAATAGTGTCCGAAGGCACAAAAGGAGAAAGCTTAGATGATCAAGTTGTCGTATGCATCAGCCGTGGAAGTCTCATGTATGCAATGCTATGTACGAGGCCAGATATTTGCTTTGTTGTAGGCATGGTAGCAAGATATTAGTCTAACCTCAACAGGCACATTGGACCGCGGTAAAACACATACTTAAATACTTGAAAAGGACTAGAGACTATTGTCTCGTCTATCACTGTGAGGAGTTGTACCCTGTAGGTTATACGAGTTCGGATTTCCTGGCAGACCACGATGAAAAGAAGTCCACCTCTGGCATGTGTTTATATTGTGAGGTGCATTGCAGACTCCACCATGGGAGCAGAATATGAGGCTACTTCTGAAGCTTCAAAATAAGCAGTATGATTGAGAAACTTCCTTCTGGAGTTGGATGTGGTTCCTTTGTTGCCTAAGACTATCACGGTGTATTGTGATAACTCTGGTGTTGTGGCGAACTCAAAGGAACCAAGAACTCATATAACAACAAAACACATTAAGAGGAAGTACCATATCATACAAGAAATTGTGGCTAGGGGTGAGGTGCTGATAGAGATTGATACAAAGGACAATCTAGCAGATCCTTTCTATAATCTATACTCTAGAAAGCGCTTCTATAATGTTTTGAGTATAAGTGGGAGATTGATGGAATTGTATACTGAAACCATTATGATTAGTATATTATGTACTAAATTGTATACACAATTGATTAGATCTATACTCACATACAACAAACTTCTCACGACACCTAGATATGCGTATCGGCTACAATCTATGTGTCAATTTATCAAACATTTGGTGTAAGCCTACAATGAATGAATAGGAGAAAGCTCAAGTTTGTTGTAAACCTCAAAAGGAAAGTATACATAGAATTCAATCAATTCAAAGCATACATTACATCTAATTCAATCCAATATCCTCAAAAGATTTAGCTACACATACGTGGAATTTAGCCAAATTGAATTACAAAATGAGAAATTGCCATTACAAGGTAAGAAGAGAGTTTAATTTCCCCAATTGTTGTCTTCTAAGCTCCAATATTCATCTTCCTCTTCAAATCCTCTTTGATTAGGTTTATCTAAACTTGATTCCTGTCCAGATTCGTGTTTGGAAAGGTTTGGAAGTGTTTTGAATTGCATAACCGCCAAAAGTCCTGAATATTCTCTTTTCTTGCCCTTTTATAATTAGTTCTCGAGCCTACATTTCACCCCAAATGATCTCATTTCGCCCGAAATGGTCTTCATCTTTAGTTCTTCGAATTTTCCTGATCGATTTTGATAGAAATCAGCTTAATTTCGATCGAATTGGGTACAATACTTATTGCTGAAAATTTGGCTAAGTATGGATTTTGACCCAAATGGTTTCATTTCGACCGAAATGAAGTCATTTGGGTCAAAATTTTGCTCTGTTCCTCACTTTTTATCATGGGCTCCAGATTTCGATCAGAATTAACTTAACACATAGCTCATTTGGGTCAATATTCTTCAAAAAATGGCCTAAACTTGTAGTTTCATGCTTAATCTCCTTCATACACACATAAAACACTAAAAAAACTCGAAAACAACATCAAATCTATCAAAAATATATGATATGTGGGTGAAATATACATGAAATGATAAAAATTTAGCACACAAAAAGTATACATTTCACTAACATCAGGTTTGCGCTCAAGAAAGAGTTTGATAGGTGTCTTAAGAATCGATTTATAAGGTACCAGGTTTAAAATGTACACAATTTTTTCCAATGCGTATCCCCAAAATGAAATGGATAGGCTCATATAACTCATCATAGATCTCCCCATCTCCATAAAGTTCTACTCTCCAATCTGCCACATCGTTCTGTTGTGGAGTACTTGGTGTGGTTCATTTGAATGTACCCATACTGCAAGAACTTATTACCAAGGTACTCACCAGCATGATCCAATCGTAGTTATTTGATAAGTCTTACCCACCTTCTTTTATACTTCCTCCTTTAATTCTTTGAGTTTCTCAAAGCATTCAGACTTGTAGCGAAGCTGTTAGTTTTGTATACTAAAAGCATTTATTATGTTGTGTATACAATTTAGTTTTCTCATATTTGTGAACTAACATACTTGCGAGAACAATTATATCCTCTCATCTCGTCGATAGGGAGAACATACAACATGTAGGAGATTATGGAAGACTGTATGAATCTCTTGACGTAGCGAGATAGAAATAAATATCACAGTTGAGATAACATAAGGATTAGTCTTTAGGTATAAGTTGCAGCATAGTCGGTTATAAGTGGTCTGTCTTGATCACTTGATATGTTGGTACGTGCAATTGCATATGGAAATGTCCACGGTGAGATGTGTTCTAACATTATAAGAACCTGATCTCTTGACTTGGTTCAGTCTAACAAAGATTCAGAAGTATGCATAGATTATGTGTCACTTTGACTTGCTATCACGGAGAGCCTAGTAACGTGCTCATATATTCGTATCTTAGACAACAACAACAACTTGTGTAGTATGTTTTGATTTTAGATTACTATAAATGAGTAAAAGGATGGGGACATTCCCTGAGGAACTCAAAAGGTTCATAATACTAAAGTCCTACACGATTATTAAGTTCAAGCATGGATGATAATGACTGAGTGGTACTACTCAGGAGAATAAGAAGTTAATTATTTGAAGCTTGTCAAAGGCATAAATTAATTAACGAATGTCCAGTAGCCTTAACTATGGGGATTCACCAAGCCAATACAACCCATTATTAGGTTATGCATATTGCAAAGCATTATGATTGGTATATCGGTAAACAGTTTCATTTGATATACTGGTAATCATTAATATCTCGCATAGAATTCTCCTGTCTGATTAAAAAACATATAAAGCAAGCAACGATATTCATTTATCTCGTCGATAGGGAGATCATATGATGTGTAGGAGATCATGGAAGATTGTATGAATCGCTTGACCTAGCGAAATATAAACCATTATCATAGCTGAGATAGTTCCAAGATAGAATGTCAGTATAAGATGCAACATACACAGTAATAAGCGACTTATCTTGGTTGCTAGGTATGCTGGTGTGTTTGGTACGCATTGATAGGACCTAACTAAGATTGATTCCTTTATTTGACATTAAAGGAATCTAGATCTTGATGGCTTGATGGAATCTTAAGCCTAATGAAGGTATGGAGGTATATATAAATTCATGTCTCACTTTGAGATACTATGGTGAAGAGTTTTATATGTATTTGTATATCTGTATCTTAGGTGATAAAACTTTGAGATACTAGGCAAAAAATATGATTTAACCATAAAAATCTCGATTTTTCCTTTTTTTAGGCCCATATCGGTCGACACGAAGCTTGCGTCGGTCAACATGAATCACCTTTTGTTGGTTGACGTGGGCTTCACGTCGATCGAGATATAGACCTTTTTCCCCCTTTCGATGCTTCTGCGAAGTCTCACTATTTTGGCCATAACTTTTGCTCCCGAACTACGATTAACCCGATTCCGTTGCATTGGAAAGCTAACTTAAAGATTTCTATTTCCGTGCTCCATTAGCTCAGATTCCAACTGTGGAAGAAGTCATGACTGTTTCCTTGAACATCAACTGCTTTCGGTACAAGTTTCCATTGAATTTGGCCTAAAACCTGTAAAAACACACAATGACAAGCATAATACCCCATAAAATATATTCATGCTCAAAATATATAAATAAACTCGATAAAACTAAATAAAACACTAGAAAATAATATAGATAAGTGAGTCAAAATCCGAGCTTATCAAGGAGTGAATACATCTCAACAAGGTATTGGGCTAAATACTGAAAAATAACTAAACTGTGCAAAATCCTCATTTTCGGCCTCGGTGTCAATCGACATGCGGTGTGTCAATCAACACGGTTGCAATGTGTTGATTTCTTCTTCACCTCAATCTCAGTCGACCTTCGGGCTCCATGTTGGTCGACATTAAAGGTGTCGATCGACATGAATGCTTATGTCAAGCTCTTCTTCGGGCGCTACTTCTAGTAGACATCCATCTTCTGTATTAGTCGACATGCTCCCTGTCGGTCGACACAGAGGTCGTGCTTCGGGTTTTTGGCTTGTCTTCCATGTCGGTCAACATCCAGTGTGTCGATCGAAACAACAACTTTGACATCTCGGCTCTTTTCATCACTTGATCACTTTTTAGCCTCAAAACTTGCAAAAACTCACCATTGCAAGCATAATACCCTCTATAACACACTGATGCACGAAAATAACATATAACTAATCTAAAATGCACTAAAACAAAGGACACAAAGATGGATAAGTGAGTGTAAGTATGATCTTATCATGCCACTGCAACCCCGTCCAATAGCAACCGCCAGAGCTCGCACATAGTGCAATAGGCTGCACTTCTAACGAGCATTCTAGATGCCTCCAACAGTTCCACCATCCTGTTGTCCGCCGTCATTCATCTGTAGCAGCTAGCTCTACAACCGCACATGCATGCCAAAGTTCGCGCAAGAGCGCCTCTGTATGTGTATGGCTGCACAAGATCTGGGTCGTCGACTAGGGTTTCGGGCAAATGATGTGGTGGCTAGGGTTTCTGAAGGATGGGTCGACGCAGAGCATGTGTCAATCGACGTAGCCCGCATCGACCTATGGCGGCTAGGGTTTAATCGAGCACAACAACCACCTCTGCTAGGGTTTGGAATCCATGAGGCAGCTGTCGCCATTCATAGTCCCTCATGCCATGGATGCCTCCTTTCCGAACCTAAACCACTGTATTGTTCCCCATTAGTGCCACGATCCACCTCGTTCGCTGACAGCAGATCTGCCACGCGCAGCCTACGTGCGGACTTCCATTCTCGCCGAGGTTGCCTGAGTGAGATGCATCACCAGAGTGCCACGAGGTGGAAGATGCAGTGTGCATAGATGCACGCCCGCCTGCGCACGCCCGGCAAGGCTGCTACGCACATTGCTGCATTGTCGCTACTGCTTTCATCACAAACCTTCTATAACCATTGTACGCCGCGGCCAGCAGCCACTGAAGATGTGTGTGTGGATAGGTGCATGCGTACCAGCCTAAAGGCTGTGATGCATTGTTCGTCGTCGCCTTCTCTATCAACGCTGAAATCTGTCGTCGGGATCACTATTGCACCGCCGCTGTTGCACCGGTATCTGCGCGTGCCTGTGAGGGCTACTACATCGTGACATCGTGCGCTTCGTGGTGCTGCAATTCTGCATCGAATCCATTCTCCATGTTCTTCGTCTTATTCTCTTTTCTTCAATTCAAATAAAATAAAATACAAACTATTTTATTACATTCGATTTCTAAAATCAAACCACAAATTTTCTCGTGGTGGAAAATGAATACATCACGAATAAACCATTGTGGATTAAACATACAAAACACGGGAAACACAAGGAACAAAAAAACATCCATTGCAATTTAATTAAATTAAATAAACATGCAAATAATTGAACACAATTATTTTCCAGATAGAGCCACAAATTTGAATCTGGCTCTAATACCAATTGAGGGAATTATACCATGAAACGGAGTTCACATGATTCAACCAAACCTAGGAACTATGTGGATATCAAAATAATTATCATAGATCAATTATTCCCTAGCATGCTCCTATTTAATATTTAAACTACCACGCAGAGGGTAATCGGATTACCTTACATCCGTAGTGTTTGCAAAACTGCGCTTATGGATTGAGACATTTGAATCCTCGTGCTCCGTACTTAATCCTGTAGAATAAAGATTATATATCTTTGATTTTAATGAATAATAAAGTAAAAAATAATAAAAAAAATGGAAGAAAAGAATCCTCCAGATCTGATATGTATCCCTTACTCGTATTCAAATGTCTAGTGAGGATTGCTACCGAATATTGTATCGATCGAGGAGCAGAATCTCCTTCTCTCAATCAAATCCAGTCGCCTATCAGCTCCCAATAATATGATCTGTTGACTGGTGATTAGCAACTGATGGTATCTTGAGATCTGAGAACTAGGGGGTATTTATAGAAAATTCTGATCCCTAATGTGCTTGAGCTTTTCATGGGCCAAACTAAGGACCAGTATGCAAATATTAAATAGGGCTTATGAATTAATTAATTCACATATTCAACCCAAAATATAATTAATTAATTAATTAATACTTATTCATGCTACCAGAGAGTCAATACTGATCCACCCATTTATTATCACGTTATGATGAATTGGTTGCATAGGCTCAGTATATCCCCCTATTTAAGGTTATAGACATTCATTAATTAATTTGAGCTCTGACAAGCTTCAAAATTAATTAATATCTTTTATTCATAAGTTACATCACTCAACCTTTTTCATTTATGATTGAACTTAATCAGTCTGCAGGACTTTAACATAAACGAACTTTTTCGAGCTACTTAGGGAATGTCACAATCCTATACTGGATATGGTTACCTAATTTCAGTCACAGACAGTCATATACAAATTGCTATCACCCAAGATGCAGAGATACAAGTACATGTAAGATTCTCCACCATAGCATCTCAAAGTGACACACAAATTTGTAACTACTTTTGGACCTTCATTAGGCTTAAGAGTCCATCAAGCCATCAAGATCAAGATTCTTTTAATGTCAGATAAAATAATCGATCTTAATTAGGTCCTATCAATATGTACTAAATGTACCAGCACATCTAGTTACAAGATAAGTCACTAAATACTGAATGTGCAGCAGCCTAAACCAACAGTCTATCATGTGACTATTTCAGGTGTAACAACTGTTCAAATCTCGTTAGGTCAAGCGATCCATACGATCTTCTCTGATCTTTTACACACCGTATGATCTCCCTATCGACGAGATAAGAGGATACTGTTGTTCGCTTTGTATGTTTGTTAATCAGACAAGATTATTGTATCATTGTATACAAGACATTAATGATTACCAGTATATCAAACAAAACTGTTTACCAATATATCAATCACAATGCTTTGCAATATACAGAACCTAACACAACATACAACTCAGAATTCAAGTTTTATATCAAAAGTTGTACTTTCTCTTATCGTTTCTTTGACAAGTACGTCTAGCAAAAGTTTAGAACAATGGTTTGAAAGGTTTCTACTAGCCTAGTGAGCAATATTAACTAAGATTTTTTGGCATCGAACATAAAACAAGAGGGATCTATTTATCGAAATCCTAATAGCAAAATTATGACAATAACATTTTCTTGGCCACTTTTATCCTACCTTCGATGATCGTTTCCAATGAAAATTAGTACATGGACGATCTTTGTAGCATGGTCATTAACCTTTGTTCAAGGGTGAAGTCGAGATGGTGAGTGTTTTGAGAGATGAAAATAATAAAATTAGGGTATAGGGTGGGTTTCGTTGTTCTCTCTTTCATTCTTCTTCTTTTTTTTTCCTTCTTGTTCATGTCTGCAAGTTGATCTTTGTACATCCCAAACTCCTCCCTGTACTCTTGTGGTTAAAGGCTGAGAATACATAGAAAACTTAACTATTAAATAGGAAGTGAGTTGCCTGTAAGACGTGTGTTTTGTGAGATGATGAGGCATTAAGAGAATTTTTCGATCGGAATACGCCTTTGTACATAACGCATTCCGATCGAAATTATGTCATTCCAATTGGGAATAAGAGCATTCATATTGGAATGATATTTTTCTAATCAGAAACTCTCAATTATGATCATAATACTGTATTTTGGTTGAAAAATGCTATGTACAAATACGTATTCTAATCAAACATGCTAATGTCTCATCGTCTCCCACAAAAATATGTTATACAAATTTTTTCCTTAAATGAGATATAAGTTGAAAATATAGAAAAACATGATTCCATTTAGGGGTGAATGTTTTTAGTGTCGACTAGGATTCAAATGTTATAAGGATTTAAGGAATCGTATTTTCATCAAGGGAATGTAGTCCTTGTGTTTAAACTAGATTCCTAAAAATATTGTGTAAAGATGTAGGGATTTTCGTTGTCGTAAATTGAATCACAAAATTCAAGTAAGTCCAGATCATTCATGGATGTTGTAAACAATTACCAATCGATAATAAACTCTATCCATGCTTCTATAAATTTAATTTGATGGTAACTTAATTCTATAAGGTTTGAATCTCGAACCGTGTTGAATCCAGATCCAATTTCACCACGCGAAAAATTTGAATTTTGGAAAGAGAATTAAATAATATTGCAATTTAATTCAAGATTCAAATAGAGAGAAAGAATTAGAAATCCTGTGTTCTCCAGATCAGATCTTCAGATTTTTATCCCTTTGCTTTTCCAATCCTGCTACTGGTGAGAATTCCACAGGATTGCGCTTTGTTCTCCCACTACAGTAGGCGCCGCCCCCTTCTATACTCTCTAGGGTTTCTGTGTTTTTCAACTTATGAAATTTGAGAGAAGAACGTGTTATTTATAATGCTAGGGTTGAAACCCTAATGGGCTTTGTTGGGCCAGACCTGGGACTTGGTGCAAATAATAAAGTGGATCTTTGAATTAATTAATTCTCATGTCCACAACCCAGGACACAATTAATTAATTAATATTAATTATTTTTCACCATATAATTAATACTGACCTACCCCTTTATTATCACGTTATAAGAACAGGTTGCATCGACTCGGTGAATCCCCATATTTAAGGTTGTTGGACATTAATTAATTAATTGGATTTTCTGACATGCTTCACACAATTAATTAATATCTTATTTTCCCGAGCAGTACCACTCAAACATTATCACCCGTGCTTGAACTTAATCAGTCTGCAGGACTTTAGCATGATGAACCTTATTGAGCTCCTCAGGGAATGTCCTCATCGTATTACTCTGATATGGTAATCTAACTCTAGTCGTTAGAACATTCTATACAAGCTGTTGTTACCCAAAATGCGGGTATACGAGCATGTTACTCAGGCTCTCCACCATTACAAGTCAAAACAGTCAACCAATGCATACTTCTGAACCTTCGTTAGGATTCAGACTCAACCAAGTAATGAGATTTTGTTTTCTCTGAAGTCAGACAAAAGAATACATCTCAATTGGTCCAATCAATACGCAACCACACGTACCAGCATATCAAGTGATCAAGATAAATCACTTATATCCGACTATGCTGCAGCCTACACTGATAGACTTATCATCAACACTATCTTGGTTGTGATAAGCGATCCATAGAGTCTTTTGCGATCTACTATACGCCGTATGATCTCCATATCGATGAGATAAGAGGATACCATTGTTCTCGCAAGTATATTTGTTTAACAAATAAAAAATAAGTTAATTGTATACACATTACAATAAATGTTTTCAATATATAAAACCCAATGAAGGATTCATGAAATCCTCCTATTAAGTGGAGAAGGGTAGGCATAGGATATGACCTAGGGTTACTTATTAAGTATAAGATTTATGCATATTTCATGCATGACGTGAAGGGTGGTGTTTATGATCTAAGCTAGAATAAAATTATAAATAGGAAAATATAGAAAATCTTGCATTAATTCTGAAGAGGGCCTAGGCTATGTAAGATTTTAATTAGGATTTTCTAGGACATGAGCTAGATAACGTGGGATTTAAAATAAATTCGATATGAAAGAATTTAGTGTCTGAATTTACTATTAACACCGTGATGTTGAAGAGTTCAATACTGCAAAATTTAATATATTTGACTAATAGTATAATGTTAAACAGAATGTTAGAGTTAAACAAAGTTTGACACATTCAAATTTTTACACGCAGCGAAAAAGTAAAAACAGACACAAAGAATTATTTTTTCACAAGTTTAGAGATTCTAAACCCGCGAGAGCCTTCCCGCTAAAAATAAATTTCACTATGATAATGAAGTTTACACAACAAAATCGAAATAATAAATATTCAAATCCTTCTCGGTTCACTCCCTCGAAGAAATTTGAATTTACATAGAAGTAGAGAGTACAACTATGAAAATCCGTACTTACGAACACATGATTCAACCCTAAAAACTCCTCTACCATTGGATTCACTCTCCGGAGGTAGGATCCTTCTTAAGATTGAATGTCTTCGTGAGTTGAAAGCACAAAGAATATTTGTTGAAAGCTGGAACACCTAGCTTGAATGATATATTGAAGATGTAAGTTGTCCACTTTCTTTTTGCACCCCAACACCTTTTATAGATTTAAATGAGTGTAATCTCGTGCTTGATATGGATACCTGCATAAATATCTCAACTAAAAATATAAAAGATAGACATGTGAAAGATTTAGCTATAGCCCTAAAAATTAGGAACAACTTTAACATATATCCCTAGAAACTATGAAGTAAATCTATTCGAATATATTTATAGATAAATCAAATATATTCGTTCCCAAATCTTTATAAAATAATATCTATCCAAGAATGAACTGAATTTACGAAAATAAAAGAATACGAAAAATAAAGAATGATAAGATTAACTCAGCACAGTCTAACACTATCTAAACATAGCTTCGACTTTAACACCAACGCGTATTAACATTGCATCTTGACGATAATTAATAAATGTTTTGAAATCTCATATTAAACCAACATGTGAAAAGGTGATTTGTGGATGGAATAATGATATGATCTACGAAATAGTACTATTTATTTATTATAGATTTTTTAAGCAATATATTACATATTTTCTTTGATTTTTTTAATCATCTATAAAAATCGTATATCATCATTATATAATACAATATGATTCACTAGTAATAATAATAAAAATATTATCCCTCACCGAGGTTGTAGTAGTCAAAACATCTTACGTGGAGCAATACGCCACATGTTTGAGAGGATATATGAGTTTGTGAGTTTAAATAAATGTATTTCAATTTAAAAAACATTTCATATACATTACAACATACATTGGTTATACCCTTGATTTCTTGTTACTATGTCATCAATTTCATGATTTCAATCTAATGTCTTTGCATTATATATTGTACCTCTATGTTATGCTTACCGATTTAAGTTAATGTTTATTTACCATTCATAACAACTTAAATCGTTGGAAAAATGATCCTACGATTTTCAAGTTTTATATGATCAAATATATATGGCAAAAACTTGCGTTAGGCAGGCCTAAACGGTTTAGGCGGGTTTTATCCTACCCAAATGGGTTCACCCATCCCAAATAGGGTATATTATATGGGTTTGGGCTTGGGTTAATGGATAAAACCCGCCTAAAGATTGGGTTAATGGATAAAACCCGCCTAAATCGTTTAGGCTTGCCTAACCCAAAACCTTCCCAATATATATATATTTTTCTCTGATTGAAATCTTAGGAGGAGGTGAGAGAAGAGAATTGAGGCTTGCAAAATTCATTCATTCTATTTTCGCTTCCGGGGGTCGGCCATTTAGACAACTACAAACAACATACTTGTAATTGTTGATGATTCTTAAATAGACAAGGTATAAATGAGTTTTTTTGTGGGACTATAGTCCCTAGGATAAGATAATCTTTAATTTTTTTTAGAGTCTCGGTTATAAGAAGTAAGAACTGCTCTACCCTTTTTAAAAAAGCTTTTGGTGTTTAATAATAATAATAATTGTCCAACTTCAAAAGAAAAAGAAGAAATGCATGGGGCGAAAAAAGCAGTACCATTTCCCATTGGGCCTCGGCAACGGCGTCGTTTGTCATGTCAGGATTAACCGCGGGTAAAATTCATTTTACCCTCCCTCTCCCGCCGAAGAAAATCGAATCAACAACAAAAAACCGCGCCAACAGCTCACAGTCTTCGAAAATGCTTGGCGCCAAATCTCCATTTTCACGGCCTCCTCTCTTCCACTATATACCCCACCCCACCCAACTACCAGTTCATCTCTCTCTTCCCTTCCAAGTTCCAAACCCTTTCTGTTTCTCTTTAAGATCATCTCCATTCCCGAACGTTATTACTCCCCTGCCTCGGTTTCTTTGTGTGTGAGAAGCCGCCACCATGGAGACAGCATTGGAGCCGGAATCCTTGGAGGCGAAGATCAAGGTGGTAAAATCGATCGTCGGCTCTGAGATATCGGTCCCCGAGGTTCTCAGAGCTCTATCCCTGTCCAACAACAATGCCCTCGAGGCCGCCGATGTTATTCTCGATTCATCTTCATTGAAGCCTCATTTGACAGCGCACAGAACCCTCACTTCCACCGGTGGGACCAGAGTCCAGGTAAATTTACCTAATAATATTCTTGGAGATGGAGTGGAGGGTGAGGGTTTGTCTGTTGACGGTTTGAATGCGGTCAAACAGCAACGTTTGAGTGTGGAAAATGGTGAAGTTTCAGGGGTTGTACAAGGGGAGAGAGAGGTTAGTGGTGTTGACAAATATGAAATGGGTAGTCTTGTGAAGGTGAAAGAAGAAACTGAGGGCGGTGAGGCTGAATCTAGGTTGAATGAAGAACCTAACTTGGAAAAGCAAGAACAGTTGAGTGTTGAAAGTGGTGAAGTTGCCGGGTCTATAGGAGGGGTAAAGGTGAAAGAAGAACCAAACGAGGGTTTCCCGAAAGGCGAGAATCATCCTGGCGACGAAAACAAAGATTTCGGCCATGAAAGATCTCTTGTTTTGGCTGTAACAAGTGATTTCAAACAGGAGAAGACAATCTCGGAGATGTCTGAAATTAAAGTGAAAGAGGAGCCTAATACGGATGCAGAGGCGAGTAGGGCGAAGGCGGAGAGTGGAGTGAAGGAGGAGCCTAATATGGATTCGGAGGATAAGAGTGTGATTGAAGCAAATGAAAAAGGGCAGGAGTTGATCATTGTTCAGCCAGTAAGTGCTAGAAGATTGTCTGATGGTGAATATAAAAGGATGCAATCTGGATGTAATAACTATCCTAATCCTAAGCCTAAGAGGGCGAGGACTGAAGATATGATTCTGAGTTCTGTTGTGATTGAAGATGGTGATTTCCCGGAGGAGCCAGACTGGTTGTTGGTGGGGAGGAATGTTGTTACTGGACTCTCAACGACGAAGGGCAGGAAGTTGGAGAACAATGAGATTGTGCATTTCGCTTTTCCTAATGCGAACACAGGAACTAAGATTAGTACCCATTTTATGAGTTCAAAGGCTGCTTATGCTGCTTCCAGCATTGTTCGTTTCTCAACAAAGAGAAATGGAGAGGTATACATCGTAAAACAATATGTCTTATTCATCTGATTTATTTGTTTTGATTGGATTATTTGTCTGATTGAATTCCCTTGAGGTCATTCTTTGTGGTGCAATGCAATTGATTATTTATGGTTAACTTTTAGATGTAACCTTTCAGTGCTCTCTTTTAATAAAAGAGATTTACCATAGCGAAAATGGAGTTACTAAATGAATGTGGTTTACTCTTTTTGCTTGTATTGTCAGATTGGTCGGTTGCCAATGGAATGGGGAAAGTGCCTAATCCCACTGGTAAATTCATCAAAGGTGAAAGTTCTTGGCCGTTGTATTGCTGCTCCGATTACTCTCAGTTTGATGCAAGAGATTATGTTGTATGTAAGGTAACAAATATTTCTGAGTTGCATTTGGCTTCTTACTTTGCTAGTTTGCTTATTTTTGTTCACATTTACAGAATTAGCCAGTACTATCACATCTGATCCTGCTTTCTTGGCTCACAGCTTTTATATTCACGAATCTGTCTTTTCGGAAGTTGATAAAACATGGAAGCTTGAGGCTACAAATATTGATACAACCATATATCCTCTCTTGAAGTTGTTTGAACTGCTAAAAGTCAGGCCATGTCAAAAGGTACCAGCTGCCTCCTCTAAATAGATGAGTATCATTACCATACACACTATGTGAGATACATGCTTATCACGAATTCATTTCCAACAGGCGCAGTTCACACCGGATGAACTTTATTCCCGAAAGCGCTCGGTGCAATCAGACGTACGGTTTATTTTATCTGCTATCTATTGAAGCTTGGTTTGTATGGAAATATATGTTGCATCGTGTGTCTGTCTCTTTCAAAAGAAAGCAAGATTTTTTTTCTATCAACTCCTGTTGCTTTTATCAACTTGTTGTTCATGATTGTGCTTGATATATATTTAGGATGACTCAGAACACCATGCCTCTATGTTACCTTCTTTGAAGAGAATAAAAGGCTCTCAAAGTCAAGATACGAATATTCATGAAAAAGACGAGCAAGTCATTTCAGAATCAGCCTTGAATAAGCTTGTTGGTGCTGTAGATATGTACAACTTAGAGGTATTGTTGTGCACTTTTCTTTTTGATATTTGAGATTGTAAGCGGCATACCTTCTTACATTGTTTTGACATCACAGGAGATGGAACCTCCAGAGACTCTTGTTTGTGATTTGAGGCCATACCAAAAACAGGCTCTTTTTTGGATGTCTGAATTAGAGAAAGGCTCAAATGGTGAGGAAACAGAGAAGACCCTTCATCCATGCTGGGCAGCATATCGTGTATGTGATGGGTATGCACTTCACCATCTCTCACTAGCAACTTGATAAATTATATAACTAGCCATTGTCAAATATTTAACTTTAGTAACTGATCTTGATTCTGGCAGGAGAGCTCCGGATATTTATGTCAACCACTTTTCTGGGGAAGCCACTACAGAATTTCCAAATGCCATGCAGATGGCTAGAGGAGGGGTGAGTCCTACACCTTTTCATCCATTCATTTCTTATCTTGCAATTTGAGAAAGTAGCAGACCTAAATATTTGGCCAAAGATTTGCGTATTCTGTTGTAGCATTGGAGTCTTTCATTTTTATGATCTGTTTGTCATCAAATCCTCACATATGGATTTACTATTTTATCTTGCTTACCATTTGAAGAATGCCTATGCAGATTTTGGCTGATGCAATGGGACTTGGGAAAACTGTAATGACAATTGCTTTGATTTTAGCAAGAAATGGCCGTGGCATTCAGGATGGTCAATTCATTGGGGGTTTGGAAAATACCAACAATAGACGGAGGAAGCAAAAAGGTGGCACACTAATTGTTTGTCCTATGGCTTTACTTAGCCAATGGAAGGTATCCCTCAGAATGTCACGTGGCTGTACTGCTTTGTTTCGTAAGAATAATGTAATATTTATATTCATGTTATATCCACCAGGATGAGCTTGAAGCCCATTCTGAACCAGATAGCATCACAGTCTTTGTTCATTATGGTGGGGACAGAACTAGTGACCCTAAGGTGATAGCAGAACCCGATGTTGTCTTGACCACATATGGTGTTCTGACTGCTGCATTTAAAACTGTAAGCAATCCTAATATATCTTTTCTTTGATTCTGGTGTTCTTATTGCTGACTGTCTATCATTGTGTGATAAAGGAAAATGTTAACAGCATTTTCCACAGAGTGGATTGGCATCGTGTGGTTCTAGATGAAGCTCATACAATTAAATCATCAAAAACTCAAGCTGCTCAGGCTGCATTCGCATTGTCCTCGTATTGCCGCTGGTGCCTTACTGGCACTCCCCTTCAGGTACCTCTGGAGTTCTATCTGCATCACTGTGTTCCAAGTTTAAAATATTCACTCCATTTATTTTTATGTGTAACTTAATCAAACTCCATGATTATTCACTTTGCTTTGCTTGTACATTTTATCCTTTCACCTAATGAGTATTGCTGTTGGTGCAGAACAATTTGGAAGACTTGTTCAGCCTTTTATGCTTCTTGCGTGTTGAACCATGGTGCAACTGGGCATGGTATGATAGTTTTTTTTGGAGTTGAAATTACATTCTTGCATTACATAAATAAATCACGTTGAACTGCATTTTCATATCTAACAATAATCACTGAGCCTGATTTCAATGAATTTCAGAACTGAGACAGATTTACAATAAACCTAACCTGTTTTCTTACATTTTTAGGTGGAACAAACTGATTCAGAAGCCCTATGAGAATGGTGATCAGAGAGGTCTGAAATTGGTAAAAGCAATACTCAGGCCGCTTATGTTGCGGAGATCAAAGGAGTCTAAGGACAAACAAGGAAGGTGATCATAATTCCTTCACATTGTATGTATATATTCATACTATTTGATTTCACTCTTGTTAATTCCGTGCATTTGCTGTGTAGGCCCATACTTGTTCTCCCACCAACTGATGTCCGAGTGATTGAGTGTGAACAATCAGAAGCTGAACACGATTTTTATGATGCTCTCTACAGGAGATCCAAAGTAAGTTCCTGCTGAATTTTTAGACTGCAGAGAAAATGGTAACTGATGGTTGCAATACTTGTGCACGGATGACAAATCATTTTATGAAAAAAACAGGTACAATTCGACCAATTTGTTGCTCAAGGAAAAGTTCTTCATAACTATGCAAATATTCTTGAGCTGCTACTTCGACTGAGGCAATGTTGCAACCACCCTTTCCTTGTCATGAGGTAAGAGCAAAATTGAATTTCTGAGAGTGCAATATAATTTCCCCCCCTATGTTTTCTCTTTCTCTATCCTAATGAGAACCATCACTGGCTCTAACTTGTCTGCAGTCGAGGTGATACACAAGAATACGCAGATTTGAACAAACTGGCAAGGAGGTTCCTCCAACTCCATTCTGATGGAGGCTGCGGTTCAGGTCCATCTCGAGCATATGTTGAAGAAGTAGTGGAGGGTCTTCGCAATGGTGAAACTGCGGAATGCCCCATTTGCCTAGAATCTGCAGATGACCCTGTGTTGACACCCTGTGCACATAGGATGTGCAGGGAGTGTTTACTCTCTAGCTGGAGGACTCCAGCTCATGGCATCTGTCCCATTTGTAGGCAGGTGATCAGTAAATCTGATCTGATCACATGCCCATCTGGAAGCAAATTCAGGATTGATATCGAAAAGAATTGGAAGGAATCATCAAAGATATCCAAGCTCTTCGAGTGTTTAGAACAGATCCGCAGTTCAGGTTCAGGTGAAAAGACCATAATATTTAGCCAGTGGACTTCGTTCTTGGATCTCTTGGAGATTCCACTGAGGAGAAAGAATTTTGGATTCTTAAGGTTTGATGGAAAGTTGGCGCAGAAACAAAGAGCCAGGGTCCTTCATGAGTTTGCTGAGACTAAAGACAAAACGGTTAGCACTCTTTATCTAATCATCACTTTTGTGTTCATCGATGATAAATGGCCAATTTTATCCATTTATTTTTGCGCTTCAGATACTGTTAATGTCGCTTAAAACGGGTGGTGTGGGATTGAATCTGACTGCAGCTTCCAATGTGTTTCTAATGGTGTGTACACCTTTCCATCGCCCTTTTTTTTTGATAATTTATTTGAAGGCTGAAAGTTCTTATAATCATGGCAGGATCCATGGTGGAATCCGGCAGTAGAGGAGCAAGCAATCATGCGAATTCATCGGATTGGACAAAAGCGGACTGTCCGAGTCAGAAGATTCATTGTCAAGGTATCATTTTCGCTTCATATGGTGTCTGTCCAATAAAAAAGGAAAAGAGCGATTCAGAATCAATCTTGATATGAAAAAAAATAAAACTAGATTGTGCTTGTGTTAAGAAGCCAGCCATTTTAGCATTTGTCTCGAGTAGAATCAGAGTTAGCTTGACAACATGCACAAACACACACACGAACACTGATGATATTAATGATTGTCATGAAATTTTTGACAGTCTTATTCCTCGCACACAAACATGCATATTTGCCATCGTTCGAATTTGGTCTTCTCCTTGTAGAAGAAGAAGATGCATCTTGAATTTCTCAATCTTCCCCACAACAGGACACTGTAGAAGAGCGAATGCAACAAGTTCAAGCAAGAAAGCAACGGATGATTGCTGGTGCGCTGACCGATGAAGAGGTCCGATCAACCAGGCTCGAGGAACTTAAGATGCTCTTCAGATAAACTGGATCATATTTTACTCTTCCCTTTTGTACCATTAAATTAATTTGTTTTGGAGGTTCAAGGGAAAACAAGTTATTTGATTTAGTAGCAGAGGGCCAATTTTGACTATGTGGCTTCTGCTTTTGGTTGGTTGTATAGCAAGCTTTTCACATCCAATTTTTCTTGGTTAGGTGCGATTCTGTACCAAAGTTTGAATGGCACTGATAAGATCTATTCCAAGATTTTCTTTGAGTAAAAATGATTATGATAATGGGGTTTACTTTGAGTTTATTAAAACTTGAAGAACTGGAAGTGTAAACAAGGGAAGATCTACTGCTGTCTATTAGGCTGCTACTGAACTCGAATAAACATTTTACTGAATTTGTGTTAAACAATGTTGAACTTCAAAAGAATATTTGAACTTATTTATTTGATTACCTATCATGAATTAAACATATTTTTATTTTCAGCTGCAATTGTTTGCTCAAAATAAAATCATGAAAACTCTAGAGATGGTTTGCATGCTTCCCTCACAAGTGTATTAATCGTGACTTATAACGCTAACGTATCACCCTTTACTTAAGAGATCGTCACTTCTCAAACATGAGTCATGGATTATAGAATCCATCAAGGAAGAAATCAGATGCATATCCTAAATCTATTCCAATTTTTGAATTAGAATTGAAATTCCAAACTAATTCACGTGGCAAACAACCCACATTGAGGTCGAAGCTAACACTATAAAGTTTTGCTTCAAAGAAAGTGATAAATATGGATAACAGCAGCTTAAAAAGGTTCAAATTTTCGACCTACTATCATATATACACACACACTAGACAGGATACTACAAGTTGTTGGCCATTTACATTCATCAACAGACTTAACCGATTTTTGAAATTAAGTCTCAAGAATGATCGCATTTTAACAATAATGCATTATCTTGCCCTATTTCAGCTTCATGGGGCTGCATATGGCTTCGAGAGGTATTGTTTCCACTCCTCCGGCATTCCCTTCCGCATTCTCAGCATCCTTATGGCATGGTTTGTAAGGGGTATGGCGAGTATCTCGTAGTCCTTAGGAGCCTGAAATATTTAGTAAAAACAAGTAATCTTAACAATGGATATAGGGAAAGGTGGAAGAAGACGCAGAAAGTCATTTCAGTAGAAACGCCCCAACTTTTCTCAGTGATTCACTTCTTAGAAGAAACCAAGTACCTTAGGGACCTTCAGTAATTTCATATTAGCTTCCTCTAACGTTTTCTGGCCTTTCCTCGAGTTACATCTTGAACATGCAGCCACCTGTTCCAAAGATAAGTGAATTGATGCTACAAAAACTTATTGAACAAGAGAGATGATCTGTCTGGTTGCTGTTTCCAGCCTCTCCTGAAATGTCGTACAAGTTTCGGTTGGTGATATCTCAGTACAACTTTTGCAGATATAGCTTAATCCTTGCCACTGAATCAGGTTATTGTTTCTTATGATGATAAAACTTCACATGCATATTGATTTGAAACTGAGTAACCAATAATATTGACACTTCAATAGACTTGATCTGATGCAATTATATTGGACCAATACATAAAACATTTAGGTTGTTTTCATTGAATATGAAATGAGATTATGGATTCTACATCCTTCAACAGAATCTTACCAAATTTTCAAATGTCCACTTCCCACCTCGTGCAATTGGCACAACATGATCAATTGTAAGGTTCTCAGTGGAAGAACAATATCTGTGAAGTGGACAGAAAACCAGCCAAATTATGGGATTCAGCCAGTGAGAAGTTGTTCACAGCATAAAACCAAAAGATTGCTAAGATGATGTTTGGAGAGGCTATTGTTTAAATTACATCATCCAGGCCCAAGATTTTAGCAACTGAAATGACTTCAGAAATATACCCAAATATTATTCAATGGCTACCTACTGTTTCTTCTTCAGAAAAAGAGAAAATTCATGCTGTATTCCAGAGAAAGTTTTTGCGACAACGCGAATAAATGGATAAACAAAACCAAAGCCTAGAAAAGAAAAGAAAGCCCAATTTGTTAAGAAACTCACTGGCAAGTGTAGTTGTCACGTTGAAAAATATTTTTTCGGCTGAGGCCTCTTTTCACCTTCCTTCTTTTGACAACTTGTAGTAAATGTGGAACCTGAGAGAGTCCATGCACAACAATCTATTAGCACAACAAAAGGAAAGACATGGACCAAGATAACATTGAAAATGTTGATAGCACTTAACTGTTACATGACATAGTCAAATACCTACAAAAATTTTACCCCAATGTAATTATAAACGAGATAGGCAAGGGGAATTAATTGGTAACTTAGCTCTTTCATATGACAGGTGATTTATCCTTGTATGGAAATAGTATAAGCATATAGAACTGGAGATAGCAATAACACTCAATCAGTAGTTTCATACCCTCAACACGGCAGGAATATAGAAGGAACCACTAGGAGAGTTTATAGTTTGGTCATAATACTCTAAAACATCAGCCTGCAATTTAAGAGGAAAAGAATGAAATCAAAAGGTTATGATTCAGTCATACAATTGCGAACATGACAGCAAGGAAATCTATTTGTGAACCAAGATCCAAACCAAGAACTTAAAATTTCACACTGTAATTGAAGTAAAAATTAAAAATGCAACGTTCTTCCGAAAACTTCTGTCTTTTCTTTTATTGCAGGGTCCACACAAAATCATTGACGTGTTAATAATATTTTTGAAGTGATTGATACCAGACATTGTACGAAACCAGGAAGAGTCCAACCTTATCCATGAACTCCAAACATATGGCGCGTTTCCAGCATACAACATTAACAGGCCTGGCATGACAGAAATATCATTTAAACAGTTTACAAAACAATTTCATAATGCTTCACAAATCCATCCTGGCCTAATTCATTTTCAGCCAACAAGACACATGGGTGGTCATGGGAACAAGATAAGAAAAAACTGCAACAGGAGTGAATACATATAGAAAATATAAGCAGATGATATATTCAATTGCAATAGTTGAACTGGGTCGCAATAGAATGATATTTAATAAGTTCAGAAAGTTAAAGGCCAAAGTGATTTTCTACTCAGTTACTCGGAATCAATAGCCTCTTTCTAGAGAAGATCTTCTTCTCGCTAAGATCGATCTCCGATTTCAAAACTCCGGTGATGAAAAGGAAAATGTTCTAATTCACAAAAACAAAGGAATGGCTTTCAACTCAGTCAGAAGCAACAAGTATAAATTTTAATACCAACGGTCTTCATAATAACATGAATGCATTTGAACAATCTAGGCAAAAGGGAAAAATCAAATGAAGTTAACACAGTACACCATTCTAGGTAGTTTCCAACGCTAAACTTGTACAATTAGAGGTTTATAATTCAACAAAATATATTACCCCAAGAATGCTGGTCAAAAGACAACCTTTAGCACTGTAAAAGCATTCAAGATTGTCTATCCATCAATTACATACCAAACAGAAAAGCAAGTAATGCAAAGCATAAAATCAGCACAACACCCTTCCGAAACTCCCGGGGACAGAGCAACAGCAAGCAACAAAAATCGAAAAGTAGCAAATGCAGTGAGGTAGGTAGACAGTCAAATATCCCGCCAAATACTATGCATGCAGCGGAATCCCATCATTATAGAATATAGAAGCTCAATCACAAACTAAAAAAAAAAAACTACAGGAATCTGAATATGCTTTTACCCTTTAGAAATCACAGGCTGAAAGCTAAAGCAAGCTAATTAGTTCACAAGTTTCTCGTGGAAATAGCCAAAACAAGGCCTCTAAGCAGAAACCAGCAACTCACAATTACCAATTTACTAGGCGTAACCATTTTCTTTTGAAAAATCGTAGGCAGACCTGTAAGAGATGTCAAGAACTAAGCCTCTAAACGCCGAAAGCTCATCGATCTCAAACTCCCCATCATCCTCCAACACTTCATCAAACGCTCCACCAGAATTACTCGTCCCAGGCGAAGCCGGCGTCGACGATTTGGAAGCGTGCACCGCCGAAGAACGAGGCTTGCGCTTGCGATCTCCCGAAAGCGAGTAGCTAATACCTACGCCGCGGCAAAACTTAACTCTACAAAATGCCCCAAGCCCTTCCGACAACCCGTTTCCAGTAACGAGGGGTTTCAGACGGCCGCCGGCAGTGAAATGCGCCATCAATTTGAGTTGGGCGTAGATGAACTTTCACGCAATCACACACCTGATGGGTTTTTTTTTTCTTCTTGTATTGGTATGATTGTAAAAGCAATAATCGGCTGATTTTGGAGAATGGAATCGAAATTGCTCAAATTGGTAGAGCAACGTGGTTATGAATCATGATTGATTAAGAGACGGAAAAGGAATATCCGTTTTCTCGTTGCTTGTTTTCTAACAACACTGAATCGAATTTCTTCACGTAAACATGTTTATTGATTTTTGGGAGCGAATTCTTCACGTAAAAATATTTCTGCCACATATTGTCTTTGAAAAATATCTCGCGTCAAATGACATGTCTGCCCCAACAATATCTTCCTAACTGCAAATTTAAATTATTTAAAAGGTAAAAATATAGGCAAATTCTCCTATGAGACGGTCTCATCATTTTTATTATGAGACGAATTTAATGAAATAATGTATTTCTTTATTGCAAATGATATCTCACCATTTTTACTGTGAGATGAATTTAATGAAATAATGTATTTTTTTATTGCAAATGATGTATTTTTTTATTGCAAATAATGTAATTTTTAAAAATGAAATGATATATTTAACTTATTGAAGTGATGTATTAAGATCCGTCTCATAATAAAAAAATGGTGAGACCGTTTCTCTGGAAAACCAACTCAAAAATATATGAGATAGATAAGTAGGATTTAATTCATCGATTCTCATCTTTTATATTATAAGAATCTATCGATTTTTATACAAATCGATGTTTAATGAAAATTAACTAATTTCTATCCTAACCATGGATTGATTTTTAATAGATCAATTTGGAAGAAAAGAAATAAAATATTATAAATTATTGTAGTTTTCTCAATATATTATAAATTATGCATATTATTAAAATGTATGCTAAATCATTAGTTTTGTTTCAAATTTATGACAGAAGCAAATATCCAACATTGATAAGTTGGCATGGATTACCATTCGACACTCATCATTTATAAAACTACACGTCAAATATGCAAATATATCACAAATTAAAATAATTTTCCCAAGTTTTCTTTGCTAAAATTTAGATCCCTTCATAAATTAAAAAAAATTGATAATTTGGTATATTTTTTAAACAAAACGGATAGTTTGACATATGTTTTTAGTAATATGCATTATTTATAATAAAATTGAGAAAATTACACTAATTCGTAATTTACTCGAAGAAAAATTGATCAATTTTTGTACTATTATATTGAGAAGGGATCAATTTATTATTTTTCTATAATTATCTTATCGAATGTAAGGAAGCTCAACTGACACTCCAAATAGTTAGTTGATACTTCGACAAGTCTGATATCTCATTTCGATTTGTCTGGTTAAAAGGAAATATATGTTGAGTACTGCTGAATAAAAGCTTGAAAAGTAAGATAAAGTTGCATATCGTACATCAGCATATGCATGCAAAAGCATGGGTTGCTCACAGTGGCTACATTTTAAAGTGAGGCTTATACATACCCAATTGAAGAGAAGAGAGAAAACAACAAAATCTATTGAATATGCAACAATCAAATGCAAGAACACATTCTACTCAATGCACTCTCTCTCTCTCTCTCACTCTCTCACTTTTTAGCTCTATGAAGCTTTCTTGTCTTTTTCGACACGAGACCACTGAACACCATCAACTAACCTTCAACTAGTTTCTAAGACTTCCCAGATCTATCTGAGAAGAAGAACTCCAATCGGCGTTCATAAAAAGAACATAAATCATCAACCACAGAAAGGAGGAGCCTAGGAAGTGAATTTCAGTAAAGCTCCAATAACTGTAGTGTCTGACCCATAATAGCTGAAACTCTCCGTTAGAGAAGATTTGACGTTGTAACCCATATTAAATTATTGTTTACAACTAAGACGGTGATTTTCTTTCGTAGAGAAGGAAGAGTGGACGTATGATCATTTGATACCTGAACAAATATGATTATTGCTTTCAGTTAAAGCTTTTTTTATTATCTATCTTTGAAAACTGACTATTATGCCTAATTATCGATGTATAAGTGTCACTTGAACTAACAGTCTCCTCAAGAGTTAGCTGATGATTAATTGGGCATACAATTTAATTTTGCAAGTACTTTATACTCTAATTAAGAACCAACATAAAATGCATTCTCTTCTTTATTTCTCATAAAATTATTAGAAATAATACATTTGCTTAAAATTTAAGGCTATAAGATCGGGAATTTTGCTGTTGTAAAGAGCAAAAATTTGCATGAGCTTCCATGTTAAATTATAAACTAATTAGATAATTTTAATACAAAGACTTTTGGCTAACATTAAACTAATTGAGTTTTATAATATATTAATAGAATAAAAAGGTGAACCAACAACTAAAAAACCGTAAAACAAGTCCTTTTCTGATTCCTCTAAGCTTTATCTTTCCAGTGGTCTTGTCAGCTATCTTGCAACCTATATTAAAGAAAGAAACAATGTATCCATTCTCACTTAGTTGACTGATGCTCAGTAAGTTGTGCTTGAGACTGTCGATGAGGGCCATGTTGATAATGCGCATTCCCTTTTGCTCGATGCACCCACTTCCGATTACTCTAACCTTTGAGTTGTCACCGAAAGGAGACCAAATGTCCTCTTATCTTATGAGGATCTATGAATATGTCTTTGTCTCCAGTCATGTGACCTAAGCATACACTATCTAGGATCCATTCCTTCAATTTCTTCGAGATTCTTTTCCTGGACCCTGTTCCTGCAAAATAAGAAGTTAAATAATAGGTACCCGATCAACTGGGGGTCCTGCATGATTAGTTCTCTGGATTAGTCCCTTAGGGATCTAGACTTTTGTGATCTTGACGGTTTTCTTGTCATCACGTATTACTACCTTTCCCTTCCTATTGGAGTATTGCGTTGAATTGGCATGGAAATGTGTACTGATGTGCTGAGACTTCATAGTCTTTTGAAAATGGATTTGTTTAGACTCTAGCCTCAAGTAGGTGTTCCTTGCAATCTCAACATATTGCTTAGTCTTGCTAGGTTGTGTATGAACCTTCCTAGCAGATGGAACAGTCTGCTGGGTTACATACGTTGACTTTGCTGACTTCCATTGTTAGGAATATTGTTAGACCCCTCTGTTGTAACCAATTCATAGTCATAGTTTGATATGTTTTGGTGCATCAAAGCTCTAGCAACTCAGTATCGAGTCTATTATAAAAAGTCCTGTATAGGAATTCATACTCGAGTTGTAATAGAATTAGAAAAAGAAAAACAATCAAGGATGCTGAAGGAGTCAGCAGACTTGACGAATCGCTGAAGATTGCTAAAAGAAGAGAAAGGCCAACAATGCGGAGGAACGTGACAAGAATGCTAAAGAAGTAACTCTAGCAAACTGTTGAGATACCCGATTAGGGTTGTGCATCGGGTCAGGTCGGGTCAAACCCGACCCGAAAATCCCCACCCGACAACCACCCGAAACTCGATCCCTTCGACCTGAGACCCGCTCGATTGCTGCATCCACCCGACCCTTCACACGACCCAAAAATTGGTCGGGTGGGTCGGGTCTAACCTGAATTTTCTGCCTTTTTTTTTCCAGTTTTTGAATTTTCTTTCCTGTTTTTGCAGTTTTCAAATTTTTCGAATTTTATTACCTGTTTTCGCATTTGATTTGGTACAACACAACAATATAAATATATAACATCATAATTTATAACTTAGAATTAAAAGTTAAAACAACCAAAAACCCAAGTATCCAATATTCATCAACAAACCACTTCAATCTTCAAACTTAGTACATAACTCAAATAAAATTAACATCCTCCAAGTCTTCACCATCCAAAATAACAAGAAGAAGTAAAGTACCTACAAAAAAAAATAATTTATTAACAAGTGTAAAATAAGAATAATGAAATAATTCAATGATTAAATGTCATTTTTCTTACTCAACTAGTCAAGTAATCAAGACTCGATTTCTTGGCCTTTGTCTTCATTCTCTTTCGTGCCAATATTTGAAATACCTAAACAAGAATAATAAAATAGTTATTATACATTTAAAATACTCTAATAATGTCTAATTAAATATTAAAAAGAACACACCTTCTTCATGTTTTTCAAGACTAGCTAAATCTTCTTCAATAGTTGGCTCCTTTGCTCTTCTCAACCAATTTTAAACACAAACAAGACCCTCTACAATCCTCAGAGTTAAAGAACTCCTAAAAGAGTTAAGTACTCTACCTCCAGTGCTAAAAGCAGATTCAGAAGACACGGTAGATATAGGCAATGCCAAGAGATCACGAGCAACTAGTGAGAGGATTGGAAACCTACATTTTTGCACATCCCACCACTTCAAAGGTTCAAATTCCTCATCTTTCTCACATCCTATAGTCTCTTCGGAGAGAAAAACTTCCAAATCATTCTTGATTAAACTCTCACCGCTTTGGGATTGACGTTCCTTAAACCTTTCATATGCATATCTACGTTTCTTCAAAAGAGGCTCTTGAGAATCAACCGGTGTAGATACAACACTTTGAGACTCGGGAACCAGTGCTAGATGAGGGTTCAAGAGTTTATAATGAACATACAAATCATTCAAAGACATCTTCAATTCAAACTTCATCCTCATTGCCTCATCAAACCCATATTCTTCCTCTAAGTAGAACTCAATGAACTTAAGCTTATATCTTGGATCAAGAATGACAATCAAATAAATAAGCTTATTCATAGTTCTAATATCCCCCCAATACTTTGCAAATTTCAATTGCATTTTCTCTCCCATTTATTTTAAATAAGAATGAGTGACATCTTCACTAGAGCTCAATTCAATCCACTCTCTTAACAAATTTCCAATTTTGTCAATTTCATGAAAGAGCAAATGAGATGTGACAAGCAAAGAAGCAGAGACTTTCAATGTGATGTCATAGAAAACTTTTATAGCACCACTAATCTTCCTAGCAACCCTCCAATCATCAAGTGTGGGTACTCCATTATCAGCACTAAGTTGAATTTTATAATGAGGATCTTCAATCTCAAACCGCTCAAATGCCTTTTCAAACTTAATTGCCGCATTCAACATCAGATATGTAGAGTTCCATCTAGTGGGAAAATCTAGACATAGTAAACTCTTAGATGCTATGTTCTCCTCTACACAACACTCTTTAAACCTGTTATTTCTAGCAGGAGAGTGTCTTACATATCTAACGACATCTCGAATTTTTTTGATAGATGGATTAATAACTTTCAACCCATCGTTAACAATCAAATTCACTATGTGAGCGGCACACCTCATGTGTAGATACACTCCTTTAACTACATCACACTCCCTAGCTATCAACCTCCCCTTTAAATATTCAATGCAAGTATCATTTGCACTTGCATTATCAACAACAATAGCCAAAACCCTAGCAATTCCCCAGTCACGCAACAAAACATTAATCTGTCTACCCATCTCTTCTCCCTTATGACTCTCAACAGGACAAAAACAAAATAATCTTCTTATTCAACTTCCAATGCTTATCAACAAAATGAGCAGTTACGCACATATAACTAACTTTTTGCATAGATGTCCATGTATCAGTAGTTAGGCAAATAGTGCAACCAATTTTCTTGAAATAATCACGCAACTTCAATTTTTCATCCAAATACAACTGATAAACATCCCTAGATATGCTCCAACGAGAAGGAATTTTAAACTTAGGTTGAAGAACCCAAACAAACTCTATAAACTCCTCACCATCCACAATGCTAAAAGTCAATTCATCTTTAATTATCATCTCAACTAGTTTCTTACGAGCCAAAACAGGATCAAACTTCCAATTACTTAAAGTAGCACCCTCATTCCCATCAATGCATTTCACAACTATTTCTTTTTGTGAGGTATCTTTTCTTAAAGGGCTATGAATGCATGTAGTCATGTGTGATTTAAGATTGCCAGTGCCATGTCTTTTAGATTCACATAGATAACTCTTCGTGCAGTAATTGCAGTTACCTCTTTTTTCTCCATTTTCATCATAGCTGACTGTGAAATGATCCCACACATCAGACCGACCCTTCACCTTTTTTTTGGGAGGTAGTGGCGGTTTGCCCACATCTCTTTGAACATCTTGTTCTTGTGTTACATTTGTTGTTTCTTCAGACATCCCTATTATAAACACAAGCCAAGCAACAATTTAAATTAGGACCTGCAACAATATGCTAATCTCTATTCTCTAATAATAATATGAGGAGCTGCAGTCAAATTCAAATTCAATCTCTACATTATTTCTAATCATTTTCTAGAGACTGAGAATTGAGAGCTGTAGTGTATACCTCACGCAGTTGCAGGAAGGGGCTTGCAGGGCAGCACGGTTACAGTGGTGAGTGCAGGCCGTAGGGAGACGGTCGGCGAAGGCGGGAGGTGGCAAGAGGACGCCGGTCGGTGCAAGGCGGTAGGGGCGAAGCCGAAGTTGCAGTCGCCGTAAAGCGAGCGTGCGCCGTGCAGAGGCGATTGGGGAGGGTTGTGTGCAGCCGTGCGCCGGGGAGTCGGGGACAGAGAGGCAAGGGCTACGTGCAGCCGTGCAGGGCGCAGGCTGGCGGCACGCCGGCAGCAACACAGGCAGACCGACGGGAGGGTGGGAGGCGATACAATCGACGGGAGTGAGAGAGGTGTATCGAATGTTTTTTAGGTTTAGGGGTTGGGGTAATTCATTGTAATATTAATTATGTATTATTTTGTATATATAAAATATAAATATATTATTATTATATAATATTATCGGTCGGGTCGGGTGAACCCAAAACCCGAAGCCCCCAACCCACCACCCGACCCGATCTGATTCGAGTGAATTTTTTTAACCCAACTCCCGAACCGACCTTTCATCACCCGACCCGACCCAACCCGAATTCGTCGGATCGGGTCGGTTTTTTGGGTTCGGTTCGGGTGATGCACACCCCTATACCCGATGCACACCGGCGGCCAGCAAACGATAATCAACAATGAAGAAATGTTACAGAGTCGTGAATCAGATGGATCACAAATCACAAGGAAACCCGACGAATCATAGGATGGAACAGTCATCATGCACAAAGGAGGGTTCAGACCTACGAAGGATCCATTCTGATAGAGACGACTACAGATAGATGTTACGCCAATCAGAGATGAGGAGACTTGAAGAGTCTCTGTCTAGTGCAGAAAAAGGGAGAACGCAGATAGACAAGCATTGCCTTTGAGTCTTACGGATAAGATTCAAATAGCCGTTTGAATCTTCACCTATAAATAGGTGTCATTCTTATTTGATTCAAAGGTTCGCGATTTTCTACATACAGAGATACCAAAAGAGATCAAATACACTCTCTACATTACGCGAACACATCCGAGCTAAGTTCTTAATTGAAGCTTTTCACAAGCTTTCATATCTAAAGCTCGAGACTTGCGAAGTAAATCTTCCAAGGATATTTTGGGATTCTTTCTACTCTGGAAAGAATCTAGCAATCACTATTGCGGTGCAAGAAGTGATTTGTACAGGCAACACCAACACAAGGATAGGTTCCGGGAAGAACTATAAAACTCCCAGCAGTCGACGTCCAAGGCGAAGGGAGGTTTGTCCTCACTCTACGGAGTGACACCGATTGAAGATTGGAGATCGAGGTGCTTGAAGGTCCGCGCTGACCAGACGGAGGAGCTGCTCAACATTAGAGATGAGGCCTGACCTTGTACTCATTCTTCTAGTGAATTTTCAGTCAGAGAACTAAAGAGTGGACGTAGAACAATTGTTTGAACCACTATAAAATCCTTGTGTCATTACTGCTTTACTTTGTATTTTCTGTGTTTACGTATATTTAAAACTCAACACATCAAGTGGTGTAGTATAAACTGTAATTGATTAACGAATATTTGAGCTAAAACACATTTGATAAACACTTGCTAAGTCGAGACCTTAGCAAGATACGTGCAAGATTGATTTAATACTTCCGCTGCATATAAAACACTTTGATCAGGGACCAACAAGGGGTATCAGAGTGGTTGGTCTTTACAGACTAGCTGCTTCTGAGTCGCTTAGGACCAGATCCAGATTTTTCTTGCATATCTATGTTTTTATGTTTAGCTCAGGTTCGAAGCAATGGTACACAACACAAAGCTTGCAAAATTCTCTCCAGAATCCTACTCTACCTGGAAAAAGAGGTCGATGATCACACTGATGAATGTACATCCTGAGATGGGACAAGTGATCGAAAAAGGGCCAATCAAGATCCAGAAAGTAAAGACAAGGGTCAGAGAAGACGTAACAGGACCAGAAATAATGGTGGACAAGCCGTTTGAAGATGAACTCTAGAAGAACGAGCCCGCGATCAGCTAAATTACGTAGCCATGGATTTAATATTAGGTGCCCTGTCACCTACATTAATGGTAGAAGCACTGGAGTACAAAAATGCCAAAGAGATGTGGGATTCCCTTGGTACTCTAAGTAAAGAAATGGATCAGATGAAGAGAAACAAGCTACAACGATGGGTAGACATGTATAAATCTTTTCGGTTGATTCCAGGTGAAACCATCAAGGACATGGAGGCGAGGTTCAACAACATTGTAGCTGAGTTAAAGAAATTGGGAAGAACGTACGAGCTTCCTAACATGAACTCAAAGATTCTCTCAAGATTTCCAAAGGAGGATTGATTCGTCAAAGTAACCAGTCTGAAGGAGAAAGATCTGTCAACAATCAGCACCAAAGAAGTTTTTGCTCAACCGAAGGCTCATGAATGGGACATCACACAGATCAACAAACACAAAGCTATTCGTGCTGGAGTAATCACTGAGGAACCAGTCGAGGATGCTGCATTCTTTGTGAAGAAAGACAGACAGAAGTGGAAAACAAAGAAGCCATTCCACTCAGATCGACCAGCTCAGTCCAGTTCAACAAAGGAGATTCCTTCCACCAGCGAATCCAAATTCAAAGAAGCAGAATGCTCAGTCAGCGAACTGGAAGAACATATGAAAAGGTTGCAGAAGCTGCTACAGAAAGCCAAAGGGAAGAAGGAGGATTTCCAGCAAAGTCAACCAGCAGAAAACAGAAATGTCAAGAAAGCGCCAAGAACATGCTACGGATGTAATTCCCTGGATCATCTGAAGTTTGAATGTCCAAGAGTAGATCCAGAAGAAAGAGAAAGATTGAGAAAGCTGTTCAAAAGGCGAGCATCAAAAGCTATCACCAAAGAATTATTGACAAGAACGGAAATACCAGACATCCTAGATTATGATGATGAAAATTACTCATCAGAAGATGAAGAGGATGTTCTCATGGTGTTCATGGCAGATATCAATGAAGAGCAGACAAAAGAATCAGCTCTAGCTGCCGCAGGAAACCAGGTAACAAACTCTACCATGTCCATTACTTCTATTTCTGATAGTATGCATGACACTGCTGATTCTTATTGCTCAGAATCGGATGAGATAACTGTAGAATATTTGCTGAAAGAGTTTTCAAAAGTTCATGGATTAAAGGATTTTTTGGTAAAAGAGAATTCATCTCTGAAATCTCAGCTTTCTATTTTGACCAGTGAGATTGAGAAATCTAGGTCAGCAGATGGGGAACTTTCAAAATTGAAAATAGAATTCTTCTCCTTGAATGAGAAAATTAGCATTTTAAAACAGGAGAATGAAGTTTTGAAAAACAATAACTCTGTGCAAAATGTGTGTCAATGCAAATTTTCAAAGAGCACGAGAGACTTGAATGACATTCTAAGTGTCTTAAGAAGTTCGAAGAACTTCGCTGGAATAGGTTTTGATAGAGAAACGTCTTGCGATGCTGAGTCAAGTAAGACAAAGAAAATTGTTTTTGTCCCAGCAACTGAGAAGACTCAGCAAATTACTAGGAAAGACAAGAGGAAAATTCTAAGTCAATTGCTCAGCAGAAATGCTGGCAGACTAACATCCCTCAGCTGACTGCTCAACAAAGATTAAATTATCTAACTGATGAGAAGAGGCCAACGAAGTCAGGGTATGTAACCCAGCAGACTGTTTCATCTGCTAGGAAGGTTCATACAAATCCTAGAAAGGCTAAGCAATCTACTGTGGTAGCAAGGAAGCCAGCATACACTCCAAGTAGAAGGGACACCTACTTGAGGCCAGAGTCTAAATCAAACCATTTTCAAAAGACAGTGATGGCTCGACACACCACTACACATTCCTATGCAGATTTCAGTTATTACGCCAATAGGAACGGAAGGGTAGTGAAACGTGATGACAAATAAAATGTCAAAATCACGAAAGTCTGGATTCCCAAAGGAATAATCGAGAGAACTAATCCTGCAGGACCCGCAATTGATCGGGTATCGAAAATATAACTTCTTTGTTTTGCAGGAACAAGGTCCAGGAAGAAGAACTTCAAGAAAACTCAATGAATGGATCCTAGATAGTGGATGCTCAGGCCACATGACATGAGATGAAGAGATTTTCACGGAGCTTCACAAGTTCGGAGGAGCTTCAGTCTCATTTGGTGACAACTCCAAGGCTAGAGTAATCGGAAGAGGGTGCATCGAGCATAATGGAATGCAAATAATAAATGTTGCCCTCGTTGATAGCCTCAAACACCTGAGCATAAACCAGCTAAGTGAAAATGGATATATTGTTTCTTTCTTTGACATAGGTTGTGAAGTTGTAGATAGAACCACTGGAAAATTAAAGCTTAGAGGAATCAGGAAAGGAGAACTCTACATCGCTGATTGGGAAAGTGGTCAACAAGCATCATGCTTCATAGCATTCAACAAGGAAGAGACAAATTGGCTATGGCACAAAAGGCTAACACATCTAAACTTTAAGACTATCAATTATATTGCCAAGAATATGTTGGGATTCTATACTGAAAGCATATATGATTAAGTGTTTCGTACACTGGTATTCATGTATGTATCCGCAACAATGCTCGCTGTCTGATAGAACAATCATACGACGAACTATAATATCCTATTATCTCGCCGATAGGGATGGCCATGTGGTGTAACCACAGCAGGATCATATGGCTCGTTTGACCTAGCAAGATATAAACAGTATCACAGCTGAGACGGTCCCTGGATAGGCTGTCGGTTTAAGCTGCGGCACATCAGTTCATAAGTGGGCTTATCCTGGCTACTTGATGTGTCGGTACATATTTATGTATTGATGGGATCAACAGTGGGATGCGCCGTTCTCATTGACATATGAACGAGCCAGATCCCTAACATACTCTCTGTGATCTTAAATCGTACTGAAGGATAAGGGGCACACACAGATTGACTGCACTTTGATTTACAATGGTGGCGGGTCTTACATGTACCCTTATGCCCGTATTTTGGGTGTTGGCAATTTGTGTGGGGTCTGCTTAGTCTGGATGTATGGTAACATATCCGTTCAGGATGGTGACATTCCCTGATGAGCTCACAAAGGTTCATTATGCTAAACCCTGCAGGTTGAATTATTTAATTCAGGCATAAGTGATAAAAGGTGAGTGGTGTTATTCAGGAAATAAGAAATTAATTAATTGTGGCTGATTGTCATAAGCCAAATTAATTAATGAATGTCTGAAACCTTAAATATGTGGATCAAGTTAGTTTGGTGCAACCCGTTCCTAATAACGTGGTAATAAAGGGGCGAGTCAGTATTGTTACCGTGGTGAAGGTTAAAACAATACTTTATTAATTAATTAAATGTTCTGGGTTGGACATGAGAGAATTAATTAATAAAAGAGGGCCCACTTTATTATTTGCATCTGATCCCTGGTCTGGCCCATTAACTGCTCTCAGCCCATTAGGGTTAGGGTTTCATAAACCCTAACACTATAAATACCCCCCTCTCTATTGGATCAACACAATTTTGGTGTGTATACTTTTCAGTAGCCGTCAGTTGAGAAACTAGGGTTTCATAACAGACAGAGAGAGAGGGGCGACGGCTGGATCTACGAGGGAGGAGATTGATCGACTTCTCCGGAGCTCGGATCTAACTTGGTAGAATAATCCTCACCAGATTTCCAAGGAGCAAGGGATACAGATCAGAAGATCAGATCTGTAGGAACAAGAGAAGAGATTCAAAAAGTTCCATATTCCGCTTCAGATCTGAATAGGTTTTCACCGTTATCATTCTCCGATCTGTCCTGTGGATCAAACGGTGAAACAAGGTATAATTCTATATCCATCCTATGCAATTTATTTTGTAGGAGCATGCATAGGCTTTCGCATGGTTTGTTTAATTGAAATTTATTCCTGGTATCCTAAGAACGATCCTTGGCAAATGTTTAATTAATGGCAATTAATATTGCCCGTCGTAGACTCAAACCCTACAGAATAACATTGTTGCTGGTCTACCTCAAGAAATCTTCAAGAAAGAAGGAATTTGCAGAGCCTGTCAACAAGGAAAATAAGTCAAAGCGTCCTTCAAATCCAATCTGGAAAAGGCCACCTCAAACAGAATCCTTGAGCTGCTGCACATGGATTTATTCGGCCCCGTGACTCCACCCACTGTAGGTAACAACAATATACTTTGGCTGTTATTGATGATTATTCCAGGTACACTTGGGTGAGGTTACTCAAAAGCAAGTACGAGGTGAAGGTTATCCTTCCAGAGCTGATAATCAAAGTTCAAAACGATAAAGAGCTCACGGTGAAAAGGATAAGATCTGACAATGGTACAGAATTCTGTAACGGAGCATTGATGGACTTCTGCGCTAACGCTGGGATAGGAGATGAACGGTCCACTGCAAGAACACCTCAGCAGAAAGGCTTGGCAGAAAGAAAAAAACAAGACTCTCAAAGAGGCCGTGCGAACAATGCTTGCGGATACAGATCTGAGTCAAAGATACTGGGAAGAAGCTGCAATGAATGCTTGCTACACGCAGAACCGAAGCAGATTGAATATTTGCTTCAACAAGACTCCCTATGAAATATATCATGGTCGTAAGCCATCTTTAGCTCATCTTCGTGTTTTTGGTTTGCCATGTTATATCCATAATAATGGGAAATCGAAATTAAGTACTTTCTCTCCCAAAGCTAACAAAGGAGTGTTCATAGGATATGGACATCCATCTCACAAGGGATATAGAGTGCTTAACAAGACAACCAAGCTTGTGGGAGATAACATGCAATGTTATTTTTGATTAATCTACTTTAGTGCGCAGGACCATAAGAAGTCAAAGAGATGAGTCTCATGAAACTAACGATGCCAATGGACCTTCGAGCTCGAACACTTCCGAAGCTGACTGATTGATCCGACTAGGTTAATAAGTGAATCATCATCTCTACTGGAAATCTTGACTGATAAGCCGACAATCAAGAGGGCATGTGATGCAACTGGTAATGTTGAGGCCACCATACATTCTCTCTAAGAGCTTACAAATCAAAAGGGAACTCAAGGAGACGAAGTTATTCAGCAACATGGAGACACAACTGAAGGTTCCCAGAATGGCGAGAGAACTACTAAAGACAACTCTGCTGAAGACAACCAGGAGCAGACTGCTGAAGGAAAAAAAGTGCTTCACCAGTAAATCAGAATCCAACAGATGATATGCCGGAAGACAACTATTCAACAGAAGACACTCCAACAAGCGTAGCAGACTGCTTGGGAGAACTATAGCTTGTTGATGTACCAGTCTCAAAAGAACTAATTGGAACGTCCAACAGTCTAGTCATTCCAATAGAAGAGCTACAAAGACCCAAATGGCTGCTCAGAGACCATCCCACTAAAGCGATTCTAGGAGATATTGTAGATCCAATCCGAACCAGACATAACGCCCTGCTATCCTGTTTCATATCACAAGAAGAGCCTACCAAAGTAGCAGACACACTCAAATCAGCTGACTGGATCAACGCAATGCAAGAAGAACTACCAGAGTTCACAAGGCATCATGTATGGGATCTCGTCAATCGACCAACACATCATTCAGTGATAGGAACCAAATGGGTATTCAAGAATAAACGAGATGAAAATGGACTCGTCGTTCGCAACAAAGCCAGACTAGTTGCTAAAGGATATGCGCAGTTGATCGCGTATATTTTTAACCCACGACTTAGCGAAGCTAATAATATAGCGGCAAATTAAATTATCGATCCCACGAGGAAAGGAACAACAAAATTTCCTAAGTACTAACTTAAGAGTTCTTAAAGTACTGGATAGGTAAAATTGAAAATAAAGGGTTTTGAAATTTAATTATCTCAAGAAAACAATTTTGAAAATAAATTTACTTTGGAAAACCTAATGGATAAGAAGTACAGATTCTAGGCTTTTCTCCCTATCAAGTATGACATGCATAAACAAATTGATTATCTTCCAATTTTAATTCCTCTACACAGTGGAACATCAGAAAGCTATTATGAACTTCTTTGTTGGACAATTCATAAAGTAGATTAATTAATTATCTATCTCCTGTCGGTCTCAAGATTAATTAACTAACTCCTAAAGTTCTACGAATTTATTCCTACAATCTATTTCCTTCAGTTACGACAAGAAATCAAATTATATTGTGGAAATCTCTTTCGATTGAAAACTATTACAGTTACGTCTCTAATTCTCAACTATGTAATCCTAAGATGTGGCCAGCATACTCAAGATTAAGAATAAAACCAGATTTCACAAACTGTGAGGGAAAGGAAAAATAACTTCAATCAATCAAAACATGCATACATTGATAGTTTGAAAACCTAGAATCCGAGAAGACAATTAGTTACACATAATTCTAATCTTAATCATCATAGACAATGAACAAGAAAAGAAAAGATGAAAAGGAAATCTGAATCTTCCCAAAAGATTCAATCTCAAACCCAATGATCTTCTTCTTCTTCTTCTTCCTTGTGATGTTTCTCTCAATTTAATTCTCTTCTCTCTTTTGCTCTCTCTCTCTTGCCCTCTTTTTTTGATTTTCGAATTCTTCAGCCTTTTTATAGATGTTGTGGATGAATTCTACCATATCTAGGAGTTAGATATGTGTTTATCTTCAGAAAACAGAAAAGATATGATCTGCCCCGCGACACTCCATTGATCGACGGCCAATCCTTCGTCGATCGACGGGAAGGACAAAGCAGCGTCGATCGACGGCCGGTTGGCATCGATCAACGGTGGTCCTGCTTCAGCACTCCTGCGTCGATCTCTTCGAGTTCTTTCGTCGATCTTCTCTGAAGCTGTGGCGAACAAGTTTCCAAAATCCTCCGATTTTCATCAAAAAACCTGCATGATTCATCAAACACACCATAAAAAGCACAAAAGCCAATGTATGCTCAAAAAGACACTAAAAACGATTCAAACATCACCAAAATAGACAAAGAAACAATAGATAAGTTGGTAAAAATATCAACTTATCAGCAGTGCGAAGGAATAGACTTCGACGAAACCTTTGCTCCAGTAGCTCGACTGGAAGATATCAGGTTATTCCTAGCATATGCTTCCCATCATGGTTTTATTGTATTTCAGATGGACGTCAAGAGTGCATTCTTGAATGGCGAATTAAGGGAGGAAGTCTACGTGGAACAATCTCCAGGATTCGAGCACGGAAACAAAGTATACAGACTAAGGAAGGCTCTCTACGGACTGAAACAAGCCCCAAGATCTTGGTATGAGACACTATCACAGTTTCTGCTGAAGAATGGATTCAGGAAAGGGAAGATCGATAAGACGCTTTTCTTGATCAAAGATGCTGAAGACATTTTTCTCGTTCAAATCTATGTGGATGACATCTTATTTAGATCAAGAAATCTAAATCTCTGTGAGAAGTTTTATGCAGACTAACTTCCAGATGAGTATGATGGGAAATATGTCATATTTCCTAGGTCTGCAAGTTCATCAATCCAATGATGGGATTTTCATTCACCAGAAGAAGTATACCAAAGATCTCATCAGCAAATTCTGTCCAAAGAAGACGAAGACACTACGGATTCCCATGAGCACTGCATGTTAGATTTCAATGGACGAAGAGGGCAAACCCGTAGACCCCACAACATATTGAAAAATAATTGGCTCTTTGCTATATCTGACAGCAAGCAGACCATATATTTCATATGTTGTAGGCGTATGTGCTAGATATCAAGCAAATCCTAAGAAGTCGCGTATGGAGTATGCACGAAGGATCGTTAGGTATCTAAAAACAACAGAATCACTAGGAATTTGGTATCCCAGAGCAGATGATCTCACACTCGTAGGATATTCAGACTCAGATTTTGGAGGTTGCTGAATTGATAAAAAAAGCACAAGTGGAACATGTCAATTCCTTGGTCACAAGCTGATAAGCTTGTTCAGCAAGAAGCAACATTCCGTAGCAACATCAACAACGGAAGCAGAATATGTGGCTGCCGCCAGCTGCTGTACACATGTGCTATGGATTAAGCAACAACTAAAGGACTATGAAGTCAACACTGGTTGTGTTCCTATTTATTGTGACTACAATAGTGCGATGTGTATCACGAAGAATCCAGTACATCATTCCAGGGCAAAGCACATCTACATCAGACATCACTTCATTCGAGATCATGTTGAGAAAAAAGATGTTTCCGTCGTCTACATCAGAACATATGATCAACTAGCAGACATATTCACCAAACCTCTAGCAGAAAGCAGATTTAAAGAGCTTTGTCTTAAGCTCGGCTTATTGGAATTAGACGAGGTAACGGAAGAATGATTCCCAACTCTCATTCTGTTCTTGGATTTTCTCAAATGATGGAATTCTAAATGTTTAAATGTGATAAAGACGATGCGGAATAAGAGTGTGTCCCAGCTCATGCTCTTCAGAAAAGAAATATCAAAGTATTAAGAGATTGCTGAGTCCCAGCTCTCAGCAATTTAATGGTCATGTATTGAAGGATATTGATTCTAGCAGATTAAATGAGGAGATTGCTGAGTCCCAGCTCTCAGCAGAAGAAAAGAGACTGCTGAATTTATCTTGGGAAATTGATCAAATAAGGGAATAAATATTGGGATATTCAAACAACGTATCAATTGAAATCATCATCAATGACGAAGCGACGATGCATATTTGCTATCTGTTGGTCCCAAATCAGAGTACGTATAATGTGCAACAAAAGTATTAAATCAGATAAATACACTCTACTTATGCATTTCAATTTAATATCAGCACATTTTTTGCTTGGCAGTTTTAGAAATACAGTTTATGTTAGTCAGCAGATTATATTAACAGTTTTATAGGTATGGCAGTTAACAGTTTATACACTTCAACACTTACAGGATAAGTGTTGAAGGTTTCAAGATATAATTGAAAACTGCAAAGTGCGTAAGTAAATAAAACTGTAAACGACACATGATATTTAGAGTGGTTCGGAGCCTTATGTCCTACATCCACTCTTCGGATATTTGATCCGGTAATTCACTAAGTTATGAAGTTACAATCTTCACGATCTATAGCCATTTGCTGTAGAAACCTTCGTCCACAACACAATGGATCACTCGCCCAGACAGTTGTACTTCACTCCTTCTTCAGTCCATCGAAGGCTCTGCGTGTTCTCTGTGGACCGGCTCGAAGTTGGACTGAGGACAAACCTCCCTTTTCCTTCTTCGGTAGGTTGGATGGTTGTGTTCTTCCTAGAACGTGCATAGTTTGGAAGTTGCCCATAATAACCTACTCTTCCATTGCAAGAGCAGGCTGCTGTGTTCTTACTTGAATAGTAAGAACACCAAAGATGTAGATTAAGTCAGCTGACTTAATCCTCGTGTACTCGAGGTCACACGGTGAATCTCCAAAGATTCTATAAGTAATGAATGCTTCTTGTTCAATAAATGAACCACGATATTAAAGCCTTCTCTCTTGAGAGCGTTTAATGCTTGAGCTTTAACTTCTGTAGAGAGACTAGTATGAGCGTGTTAGAGATTCAAATATGCGAAGGTATTCAGAGGAGCAAAGTTTTTTCTATCTCTATATTTCCTGCTATTTATAGGTGGGAACCTAGACAATAGCCGGTAGAGACATTGAGAAGGATGTCCAATCATAGTCCATCCTTCTCTAAAAAAGTCACTTCCCGTTCTGCTTTTTCTGCTACATCGACGTGCTTTTCAAAGCAGTTTGTACTTGTTGTGTCAGACGTTCAAACAACATTGTACACCAGTCGCAACTGAGTATTGTCTGTCTTTTCTTATTGACTTCCTCAAGGTTCTTTTGCGACTGTTCGACATTTTGCTATGTACGCACTTCTAGACGTGAAACTGTCTTGACCTAAAACTATGAGCGCCTCTCAACAGTTTCTATGCGTCTTCTATATCCACAGTTTTCTTTGAGCATCCAGGCTTTGATAGGAAAAACTGTCTGTGCAGTTTTTGTGACCTTGCTCTGCTCTGCTTGTCTTCGTCTTGTATATGTGACAGTTATCTCGTCCGAATGGCGTCTTCTTCAAAACTGTTCCACAGTTTTGATGATATCCTTCTTCCTAGACTATTACAACTCGATCATCCTATACAAGGATTACATGAGGTAATAACTCTAAGGCCTAGACTTTGGTATATAGTTTTAACACATCAAAACATCAAATTAACTTGGGATTACTAAAGTAATACCTAACAATTTCCCCCTTTTTGATGTTATCAAAACCATACCTCTAAGTCTATCTAAGTCGACTCGAAGATGCAGTTGATATGAGTTTTACAAAGTTTGTCTATCTAATACTGCTCAGAATTGTGCTTCTTTTACATTCGACCTACTCTAAATGATCTTCCCCTTAATGGGATCAGTTTAGAGCAATAAGAGAAGAAGGGTTGCTGATCACACTAGAAAATGTGAATTCAGCCAATCAAGAATCAAGGTAAGAGACAATGAGTAGTTGTCTTCAAACCAACAGTTTTTCACTTTTCACTAGATATGATCGATTACAAGTACATGAAAAACTTTAAAACTGCGGTAGTAAAAGACATTAAAAAAGATGCAAACAAAATAAACTTCCATGACCTTTGCTTACTTGTCTTGATTCGAGGAATCTGCGTCTTTTGGCTTCGAGGATGTTGCGGCGGATATTGAAAGCAAGTCAACTTGCGCCTTGAGAACTGCGGTTACTTCTGAGAAGTATTTCATGTCTTGCTCTCTGGAAGCTATTAGTACTTCCAGCTTCTTTGTAATATCATCATCCCGCTTCCTGCGCTCTTCTTCTTGCTTTTTGTATTTCTCATCTCGCCTTCTCTGTTCCTCTTCTCTCTTTCTCTGTTCCTCCTCTATCTCTCTCTGTCTCTCTGTTCCTCCTGTCGCTTACTATCTATAAGAGCCAACTGCAGCTTCAACGACTCATCCATTCTCTCTTCCCCCTCTTTGACAATATCAAACACAAGACCCATATGTTGCTCCATTCGATGATCTATCTCTTGTCTCAGAGCATTATAGGGTAGAAGGTTTGTAGTGACAGAGACAAGATTTAGAGACATGATTCCTTCAACTGTAGCTAACGCTCTAGAGGAGTCATGGGTTTAACTCTGAGAGGTAGCAGTGGAAGTCTCAAGTGGAGGTGGAGCTTGACTCATTGCTGCTTCTTCCTCCTTATGTTTAGCTGCGGCTGCTGCTGCTTCTTCATGTCTAGCCTTGTCAGCAGCGGCCTCTGCTTCCTTTCGAAGTGCTTCAGCAGTTGTAGCTTCCTCCTCTTGTTTCTTCAGCTCAGCAGCTTCTGCCTCTAGTCTCTTGATCTCAACAACTTCTTCCTCTTTTCGCTTGAGCTCAACAGCTTCTGCTTCTTGCTTTCTCTTTAGTTCTGCTGCTGCTTTTGCTTCTTGCTTATGTTTCATTTCAGCAGCTTCTTCTTCCTCTTGTTGTCATTTAAGTTCAGCAGCTGCCTCTGTTTCTTCTTCGATTTGAAGTTGAGATAGATGTCTTCTAAACATTTGTTCATTGTTGTCCAGCTTTCGTCGTTGAGCATCTAGTTCTTGCTGCTGGGAGTCAAGTTCTCGTCGTTGGGTGTCCAATTGCTCAAGAACTGCGTGATATTCATTGATCTTTCTTCTAATGATTTCTAAATGTGATGCCACTTCGCTTAAGGTAGTCACTTGATGAGAATCAAGGTGATCAGTTCCCCCTGAATCCAAGAGGGGTACATTCTCATTTTCTGCTTCCTTGTTGAGATCTGTGAAGGTGATTTGGTCATCCTCCTGCAGTGCTTGACTAAGAGACGTAGTGTGCTCAGAACTAGAGGATGATGAGCCTTCCATTTCTGCAGGACATGCTAGTTATGGGTTCGGAACTGTTTCACATTGATTGGAGGGTTGACCTGCCCCTTCAAGCGTAGCATCAAATTGCAATTCTTTGGCAACTGAGTGGACTGACGTATCTTGATTTGTCTTCTTTTTCTCCTGACGTTGGAGCTGTTCAGCAACTTGTTGATTACCTTGCTGTGAGTCGTCTTCAGAATTGTTATCTATTTATTTTCTCTTTCTTCTATTTTGCTTTTGTGCAGGATTTTGAGCGGAAGTGCCTGTCTTCTTTGGTTTCTTGGAATCTTAGCAATTCGAACTGTTGGGATGGTCTTAAGATCCTCATATGTCTCAACATCTATTTCCTTGTTGTCCAAATTGTCGGCCACTTCATCCTTTTGAGTCAAACAATAATTTGGAACCTTTGGCGGAATGAAGTCAGATGATATGAGATCTTCTCCTTCATCTTGTATTCCTAGAATGCGCTCAAGAAGGTAGCTAACCTCCAAACCTAAACCGACGCTCGAAGAGAATTTTCCTTTGGTTGGAATATCTCTGTTCTTCTTCGTGTTCTCCAGTAATCGGCCAAAGATGTATGTTGCCCAATTTCCTCCAGGGTAGTCATCAAGTGCCAACATTAGAGAGTATTGAGACTGCTTAGCTCAGATAGAGATCCAATCCCACAATAAATCATCCTCAGCGTGATCTCACTGAGTATCTTGTAAGATGAGTTCAGTTCGAATACCTTTGTGGCAGCTTTGAATTTTTCGGTTACCTCCGGATTTTTCCACTTTAACCAGTGAGCCTTCAATTCCTCCTTATTGTTCTGAAGATAACTGGCGATATGAGCCCCTGTCTTTAGTAGATGTAGATGTTGAGCAATAAGAGCAGGATCGACTTTTATCTTCTTCATGCCAACCTTAGTTAGGAAGAATTGATCGTTGTCGTCGAAGATAGCATTTTCATAGAACTCAACAACGCGATTTGGATTGAACCTCCGAGGGCATGCAGTTAAGAATTTTGTCAAATTCTCACTTAGGAGCTTTCCAGCAATCTCCTTGGCAAACGTCTCTTCGGTGGTGATAGAGAGGAAATTCTTCCAATTCAAAATTTTCTCCTTCATGACTTGTGATATTAGGAGCTGTCGATCAATGGTGCTGGAGTTTTCAACTATCTGAAATATTTCGTCCTGAGAGGTCTCCTCAGTGACGACAAGCTATTCGGGATTATCAGAAGCGCTGGTATCCATAATTTGGTTTCTCCCTTTTGGCATGAACTAGAGATGGAGTGTGGTTGATTTGAGAAGTTCTTGGGTTGAGATCTTTTGATGTCTTGACTGATTGACAGGCAGGGAGTGGAGTAATCGAGACGACGACAAGATGGGTTTAAGGGTTTTTGGTGATAGATTTTTGTCAAAAATCATAGGCTGAGATTTAATCCCCTTTTTGTTTTGAACGACTGCGATTGATGCTGACGTCAGCCCCTGTTCAAGTCGTCTAGCACGCTGTGTAGCAACGTAAGGAAGGATTGACATGGCTCCGGGTAATACGCCATCATGTTGCTCCGCATTTAATGCGATGTGCCGCTGAGATCTTCGCGGTAATAAAAAATGTGCGCTTTGTCTTTAGCAGTTTTCTCTCTCCTTAATCTTTGCCAGGGTTGCATGAGATAATCCAAAGGCTATCTCTTAGAAGAAAAACTGAGCTGCTACTTCCTTGGCCAGACAGATGCTATTTCTCCATTTGATATATAGCATAGTGATCTTGACAGCTTTCATGCACAATTTCAGTCAGTTCTCGAATTTTGTTCCTGGACTACAATGACGTCTGGACATCGAAATGATTATGATTTTGATCTCTTGATGGACTCGTGAATCGTAGCCGTCTGACCTATTGGCTATCTTTAATAGCGATTGACATGAAAATGTGGTTGAGTATTAAATCGCCACTTCATTCCTTTTGCCACTGATCTGATAGGTCATTTCCTCCCGTGGTGAGGACGTGGCAATGTCCTTTGATCGGTTCATGTCTCCCTATAAACGTTTCTTTGACGAGGTGAATCAATAACTCCTTTCTTTCTTTACTTTCCAACATAATATTCTTTGAAAATGGCTGATCCCGTGAACACGATAGAAGAGATGGATAGAGTCACAAACCTACGGAACAAGATCTTCAATAGTAGAAGGCTTTATGTTGAGTACTGGAGACTAGCAGATGTGTACTATGAGACTATGAACCTCTTGGAGACTAATGACCTGGACCGCTTCCTGTCTGTGCAGCTTGTTGCTTTTCAGCAGGATCTGCTTAAGGTAAACGTTTATAGTTTGACCATTTATGAGGATGAGATCTCCTTCAACATCAACGGAGTGGAGTTCACCTTGTCCGCAAACTTCTTGTCTCAAGAATTTCAACTGCCTCACCATGGAGTGCCCGTTTTGAATACGGCTCCTAAGTGGTCGTCATGGTGGGAATGGAGGGGTAACGACAGCGACCTCAGTCCAACAGCTCCATGTGGATTCCTTCAGCCTCGACACCAGGTGTCCTTCAATATCATTAACCAGCTGGTGCTCTGTAATCTTTTGATGCAGACAAACTTCTCTCCACCTGTTTGGAGAGTGATGATGGCTTTTGAGGATCGGGCTGAGGTTGAATGGGTTGCCTTCATCTTCGACCGTTTGAAGATGGCCATGCAAGATCTGCTAAATGAGCCCATTCCTTATGGTATGCAACTGCGCTGGCTCCTGGAGAAGCGGATCCCTTTCTTAGCTGAGGGTACGTCAGGTTCGCGACTGGGACCATCTGACTATTACCCTGTACGACTATGCTGATCACTTCCCTGCAGCTTCCACTGCCTTCTTCTCAAGCTCCTTCCAATCTTTATGCGCATCTGCTTTAGCTGAACATTCGTACTTCTCGAATTCTTTGTTCACAGTCGTACGCTGGTATCTTCTGAGCTTTTGAACACATGTACAGTCTTGGTTGGCTCGCGTCAATTATCAGATGTTTACATTGACTTTTCAGATTCTGAATATATATCCTGGAGCGTTGTGCCCTTCTCTGGAGCGTCGTGTCACATTTAATTCGATAGATATCCTTTTGAATCAAACCACGATATCCTCTCCATATATATATATTTCTTTCCTTGAGTATTGAGTATTCTCCCAAGGCAATATTTTTCATATCTTTGATAGATAATATATCTCTTCCTTCATATCATCATGTCTTCTCCAAACGAAATTGTCATCGAGCAAAACAAGATCTTCAACGAGGGTGGCTTGCTAAGCCATAATTGGGGAAACCCATGGGTCTCTGATCTGGTACTGAGAGGTCTGAGGGTTAATTCTCTGGATACTTTTGTATCTAAGAGACCTTTTATCTTTCAGAAGGATGCTTTAAAGATCTTTGTCGAAACTTGCCATGTTTCAGATGAAGACAAAATTTGTGGAAACTTGGGTGGCCATCAGATTTGCTGGTCTGTTGAGACATTCTCTTCTAGTTTCGAACTTCCATGAGGTGGAACGTCGGTCATGCTTTATTGAAGTGATGAGACTTCGCCTGAATGGTCCTCATGGCAAGGGTGGAGAGTGGGAGAGGCCGGTTTCCATCCAACGGTCTCATCTAGATTGATGACGCCTCGTTATCGTCTGACTTATGATGTTGTCAACCATTTGGTTGCCGGTAACCCTTTGGACTATACAAACTTTTCACCGCCAGTATGGAAGGCTATGATGGCCTTTGTGGATGAGGAGGAAGTGGATTGGGCAGCTTTTGTATTTGATCGAGTGAAGTTCGCCCTTGAGTATCTCCCTGCTGTCCCCGTCCCTTATGGAATGCAGCTGAGCATGCTTCTTGAACTGGAGATACCAGCACTTATCCAAGGCTGGCCTACTATTTGTAACACCGACTACTTCCTTTCAAAACGTCAGCCTCATCCTTAATTGTGCGGTTGATAAATCACTAAGATCGTGCTATGTAGTTGCTATATTTCTTTCCTCCATCTGAATGTACTTTGTCCATTTGAATGAAATCTAAATTGTATTTTCAGCTTCGAAGCTTGACAAAAGAATTCATATATTTTTTTGTCTTCAGCAAACTACAAACATTTAACAAATTATAATTGACTTAATCATCATCTCAAATAAGTACAATTAACAGTTGTTGCACCGATTACTTATCGTCTCCTACTCTTGAGACTTCATCAAACTCTAGAAGACCTAGTTTGATGCATATCTCTTTGAAACGAGCCTCAGGTAGTGAATTGGTAAAGATGTCCGCTAACTGGTCTTCAGTTCTAATATATTCCACCGAGAAATCCTCCTTCTCGATGTGGTCTCGGATGAAATGATGACGAATATCAACGTGCTTCGTCCTGGAGTGTAGAATTGGATTCTTCGAGATTGAAACTGCGCTGCTACTATCACAGTAGATAGGAACGCATCTTGTATCTATTCCATAATCCTTAAGCTGCTGCTTTATCCAAAGCACTTCAGCACAATAGCTGGCTGCTGCTACATACTCTGCCTCTGTGGTTGATGTGGCTACAGAATGTTGTTTCTTGCTGAACCAGCTAATTAGTTTATGTCCTAAAAATTGACAGGTTCCACTTGTGCTCTTTTTGTCGATCCTGCAGCCTCCGAAATTGGAATCAGAGAATCCATTCAACATGATTCCATCAATTTTGGGATACCAGATACCTAGAGACTCTGTATTCTTGAGGTATCTTACAACTCTCTTTGCTGCATCCATGTGTGATTTCTTAGGATTCACCTAAAATCTTGCACATACACCCATGACATATGATATATCAGGTCAACTGACAGTTAGATACAGTAGACACCCAATTATTTCTCTATAAGTTATCGGGTTGATAGGTTCTCCTTCTTCATCGAGAGTGATCCTGGTGCTCATAGGAATCCTTAGTAATTTTGTCTTCTCAGGACAAAATTTGTTGATCAAGTCATGAGTATACTTCTTCTGACTTATGAAAATCCCTTCGTCAAACTGATCAACTTTCAAACCAAGAAAGAGTGTCATCTTGCCCATCATGCTCATCTGAAATTTGTTCTGTATCAGCTGGGCAAACTTCTCACATAACTTGGTATTTTTGCTTCTAAAGATGATGTCGTTTACATAGATTTGAACAAGTAAGATGTCCTCTCCATCCTTTATCTTGAATTGTGTTCGATCTATTGCACCCTTTTCAAACCAACTTTTGAGCAGAAACTGTGAGAGAGTTTCATACCATGCTCTAGGTGCTTGCTTTAATCCATATAAAGCTTTCCTTGGCTTGTAGACTTGATTTCCTTGCTCGAAACCTGGGTGTTGTTCGACGTAGACTTCTTCCTTTAACTCGCCATTGAGGAAGGCACTCTTCACATCCATCTGAAGAACTGTGAAGTTGTGATAGGCTGCATATGCTAGGAACAGTCGAATTGCTTCTAGTCTGGCCACTAGCGCAAACGTCTCATCGAAGTCTATCCCTTCACATTGTGCGTAACCTTTTGCAACCAATCTCACCTTATTTCGAACAATGGTACCGGTCTCATCTCTCTTATTCTTGAAGACCCACTTGGTATCAATCATAGACTGATGTGTAGGTCGATCCACCAGATACCACACATTGTTGTGAGCGAACTCATTTAGTTCTTCCTGCATCGCATTTATCCAGTCTGTTGATTGAAGAGCTTCTGTGATATTCACTGGTTCGATCTGAGATAAGAAGCAAGACATCAACGCTGTCCCTTGTCTGGTTCGAACAAGATTTCCAATATCATCAAGGATGGCTTCCTTGGGATGATCTCTTAGCCTACTAGGCTTTTTCACAGGTATGGCTTCAGCACGAGCAGCTGGATCTTCAGAAACTGTAGGATGTTCCTCTTGAGATGGTTCAGTACCAGATTCTGGAACTGTTTCTTCTTTTTCTTCAGAAGCTCCTTCATCTCCTTGTTCTGTAACTGTGTCCTGATCTGCTTCTGGATTCTGAATAGCAGCTGGCTCGTCAGCGGAGTTTGCTTCTCTGGTATCCTCAAGGTTGACTTCCTTGGTGTCATCTTGCTTTGCTTCCAAGACCGCTTTCTGTGCTTCAGGGGGCTTCTTTTCACCTGAATCTTCTATGTTTATGGTCTTTAAGGCCTCAGCGATGGCATTTGCATCATCGACCCTCTCGACTGTTTGGAAATCAGCCAAGGCAACCAGAGTCTCAGAGTTATCATTCATAGATCTAATCAGAGGAACTGTTTGATTATGATCAAGATCACTCTCAGATTCCTCATTGACATCCTTGATCTCGTGATTCCCTAGACTCAGTTCTTGAAGTGTCCTGCGCACTAAACTTGCTTCATAAAAAACAACATGACATGTTATTTCCACAAGCTGGGTTGACTTGTTGAATACCCTATATCCCTTATATGAAGGATGTCCATACCCAAGGAACACACCTTCATCAGCCTTTGGGCTGAAGGTATTCAACTTAAACTTCCCATTATTGTGAATATAACATGGAGAACCAAAAGCATGAAGATGAGCTATAGAAGGCTTACGACCATTGTAGATCTCGTAGGGAGTCTTGTGCAGCCTCGTGTTGAATGCGCTTCTATTCTGTGTGTAGCAGGCTGTCATCAGATCTTCCCCCCAAAATTCTTTTCCAAGATCGGTATCTGCCATCATAGTTCTCTCTGCTTCTTTGAGTGTTCTGTTTCTCCGCTCATCAAGGCCATTTTGTTGAGGAATTCTTGGCGCAGACTTCTCATGTCCAATCCCAATTTCAGAACAGAATTCCACTAGAGGTTGATCACTATAAAATCTACAGATTAATTTTAGCAACAGTGGCAAATAAATTTATAAAGAACCCTAAGGTTATCGAATCCAGGGGAATTGTATAACGAAACTATCCTATGTACTAATTATGATCCTAAGATTCATTGTTTAAGTGAACAGAAAATTAGGGTTTTGATTTGGAAAATAAAGATAACAATGCTGAAAATTAAAGAGGTTTTGAAATCAAATTTAAAAGAACACAGATTCTAGGGAAGAATTCTTATTATGGATAACATGTAGAACCAATTAATTTAACAGGTGGAATACTGCAATAATCCTATATTTCCTTGGTTGGGCAAATATAACCTAGATTACTAATTAGTGACTATCTCCGTTCGGTCTCAAGAACACCAAATTAGTCAATCTGATAAGCAAATCAGTTCAATCCCTACAGTCTAATACATCTCATTGGACAATATAGAGTGTATCATGTATTCCCTATCTCACTATCAATATTCACCTCTCGGTCCTTCTATCAATAGCTAGACATCTAAATTAATCGTCACCTCTCGGTCCTTGAATTAATTTAGAATTATAAAATAAATACAGGAATCATGAACCTAATTAATTAATCCTAACATGTATCCATAATAATATCAAACCCTAGAACCCGCTAGAGTTTCTAGCCACTCATCGCAGATAGAAATCCAAAAGAAAACATATTAAATTGCATAAACATAAAGAACTTACAAGAAAATAAAAGGGTTTCGTGTTTCCCAAGTCTCAAAACTCTAAAAACTGAAAAATATGATGATTCCTCCTGAAAAAGTCAAATTTACTAGGTATTTATTGGGGTGGATGTGTATCCTATCAAATCTAGGGCTAAAGATATGAATAAATCCGATTTTCATCAAATTCCCGCGCCAGCAGACTCGCGTCGATCGTTGTGGATTGGCATCAATCAACGTGGCTCTCCCTTCAGCGTCGATCGATGTGGATTCACGTCGATCGATGTGGTCTCTCGCCCCTTCTGCGTGGTCTCACGATTTTGACCATAACTTTCTCTCCCGAACTCCGATTGACCTGATTCCAGTTGCGTTGGAGAGCTAACTCAAAGCTTCATCTATTGCTATGTGCCAATAGCCCGAATTTCTCTTGTGGAAGAACTCTTCACTGCTACTCTTACACGTCACTACTTTCGGAATGATTTTCAAGTGAATTTGGCCTATAACCTGTAGAAACACACCAAAGTATGCATAATACCACCCAATATAGACTCATGCATAAAATATATATATAAACTCAATAAAATTACATAAAATAGTAGAAAATAATATAGATAAGCGAGTAAAATAATGAGCTTATGAAACCCCCCAAACTTGAACGTTTGATTATCCTCAATCAATAGGCAAGAAAGAAATCAAAAGATCATGCGATTAAAGTGCAATGCCTCACTAGATTCATCACATTCAAGGGTAAAAAATTCACTACACACGAACAATTTAAAAGAGACGGAAAATTCATCAACAGTGGAAGAACTCACGGGAAGTGTATCGCTCAACTCTCAAGTGTTTAAGGTATAGATGAAAGCACTCAACAACATGTATGAAGAAATTTCTACCATATGCTTGCAAATTTTCTAATATCTCCACTGCTATAATGTGCACACAAGTCTAGAATCAAAAAGGACTTTCATTAGGTTGTAATGTAGGCTTTTTGTGAAGGGTAGGGAAAATTTGGCCAAGTGACGAAATTAAGTTGAGTTTATCATTCTCAACCAATGCAACCACCATCTATTCATCATTCAACCTTCTCCTAATATTTTAAACAAACTCATTTTTTTTTCTAGCTCATTTTGAATCTCTTATGCTCTTTACAAAATTTTGTATCCTTTTCTTTTCAGAGAGCTTATGAGAATTCTAATTTTTTCTTTGAGCTTCTTTTTCACACATCTTTTCACCACTAATATATATTTTCTTATCTCCATCTCACAATCATTCCACCCCATATACCACAACTCAAGACATGAGCGAAACCAATACTTCTTCTTAATCTCATAGACAAGGAAAGTAAATTTTTGTATAGGCTCAAAAGTGGCTAACTAGGGAAAATTTAATGTGGAGGGACAGTGTTTAGGGAATTGGGCTATCAAAGATGGCCTAAGATCATTTCCTAAACTTGTGCACACTATGCAGTCTCAACACAGAAAATAGGCAAGTTCTAGAGAAATAAAAACACACATGTGAATCTCACATCAAACGAAATAAAGGCTCAAATTTCTCACACAAGGGTTCAAAATTTTTCTTCCACAGTCAATCTCAAATCAACTCAGTTAGCATGCAAGCATAAGTGTCAAATCAATCCTATCATGCGGTATTCTACATTCATAGGCATCTAACCACAATCACAATTAATTCAAACTCAACCCTCAACCGATTCTGATCTCACAATCTCATTCGGGTTATATCAAAACTCAAAAATTTTCCCCACAAAATAGAATAAAACTTAAAAAAAAAAATTTAAGGCGGAAAGCTGAATAAATAAAAGATAGAACGTTCCATCTCTTGTCCACATCCCCCAAAACTTATTTTCAACTCGAAGAGTGGAATAAGTTTAAAAATCAGACAAAAGAGGGAACGATTCCTGGTAGTTGATCTCAGACATCAACTTTTTATCCCCTGGAGTCTTCAAACATCGCACGACGTGAAATAATTGCTGCTGGCACTTCGCGTCGATCGACGTGAAGCCTTCTTGAGACCCTCTCCTCGGATCAAGTGTATCCCATCAGTCGGCTGCTCGGCGTCGATCGACGCCAGGCTGCATCGATCGATGTCGAGCTGTACTCCAATTTTGTTTTTTTATTTTTTGTTTTTCTTATAAATTAAACTACAAAATAACTGTTAACGCAAAAATAATATAAATTCGAAAAAAAAAAATGAAAATTAAAAAGGGAAACATGAAAAAGGTTGAGTTACCTCCCAACAAGTGCTTGATTTAACGTCGCAACTCGACGATACCTCAAATCACCGCCAGGGAGGTCGGGTCCAGACTCGCCGGCCTTTGGCATCCACCATGTAAACCTTCCTGTCTTTGACAATGGTGGTGATTGCAGAAAAAGGTGGCGTAGTTGACACTTTCACCCTTTAGTTTCCTCTCTCCCACTCAATGACAACTGCTTCTTCCTCTTCAGATTCATGTCCTTCTTCAGTAGCGGAGACCCTATTGCACTCCACTTTCTTCTTGCTCTTTTCAATCACAAAGGTGATCTTCTCGTCGTTTGCTCGGAGTGTGATCTTGCTGCCTCGACAATCAATGAGAGCGGCGCTAGTGTCGAGAAACTCACGCCCCAAGATCATGGGCATGTTCTTGTCCTCCTTCATCTCGTGCACCACAAAATCTGCAGGAAAAATGAGATGGCCCACGCGAATGAGCACATCCTCAAGTATACCTTTCGGGCGGGACACAGACCGATCCGCCATCTGCAGGGTGATCGTCGTGGGCCTCATCTCTCCGATGTTGAGACGCTTGTACATGGAGTACGGCATCAGGTTGATACTGGCCCCGGTATCACATAGTACTCTCTCGAACGTGTGTCCCCCAATCTCAACCGGAATAGAGAAGCATCCAGGATCACTTCTCTTGATGGGCACCTGCTTTTGAAGTAGCAGGCTGCACTGCTCGTGGATCTTCACCGTCTCGTTCTCCACAAATTGCTTCTTTTCACTCATCAATTTCCGGAGGTACTTCATGTACCCTGAAATCTCCTTCAGTGCTTCGATCAGCGGGATGTTGATGCTGACCTTCTTCAGATTCTCCACAAATCTGGAGAACTTCTCGTCCTCTTTCTGCTTCGCGAACCGCTATGGGAATGGCATAGGAGGGGGCTGATCTTCAGACTGCTTCAGCTTTGCACCTGGAACAGGCTTCTGCGTCGATCAACGCAGGGTGGCGTCAATCGACGTGGTTCTATCTTCTGCGTTGATCGACCCGGCAGGTCCGTCGATCGACGTGGATTCATCTCCTGTGTAATTTTGCTCCTTTTCACCTCCAGAATCGTTCACAGCCTTCTCGGGACCTTTGTAATTCATCCCAGACCTCAGAGTAATAGCATTCATTGGCTTTTCCTTTGCGGGGTTCACCTCTGTCGTACTTGGCAACTGTCCCGGCTTATGCTGATTGTTGAGAGTTGTGGCAATTTGGTTAAGTTTGGTGTCCAATATGTGAACATGTTTCGTCATCAGCAGCATGTGGTTGGCCATCCCCTTCACCTCGATTTCTACTTTCCCAAACCGATTGTCGGAGCTCTTGATAAATTTCTCGAGCATCTCCTCCAGCACAGACTTCTTTATTTCCACAATCTCTCCTTCTGTACCTACATCAAAACCAGCGGAGGGTGTTCTGCAGCAGAAGGGTTAGAATAAGAAAAACCAGGGTGAGATCGCCCATGGTTGTAATGATACCCTTGATTGCCTCGGTAGTTATTGTGATAACCACCGCCAATGTAGTTCACCTCCGTCCCGGCAGTTCCAGAGGAACTGCTTGCACCCCGGTTGATGTAGTCAGCCTCCACCGAAACAATAGCCATGCTTGGCTCTGCAACAGCTGCAACTTGTGTTGTGCCCAATTTTTCAATCTCCTCCCGGAGCTTTTTCACCTCAGCAACCACATCAATTTCTGGCTTGGCTTCCACAGCTTTGACTGGATTCTGTCTCTGAGTTGGCCATTGGTGGCTATTCAGCACCATGTCTGCCAGCAACCTCATGCTCTCTGCACCACTCTTCTTCATCAGTATCCCACCAGCAGATGCATCAACCAACTCCTTCATGTGAGGATTCAAACCCTCATAGAATTGGCACACTTGCATCTCCAGATCGATGCCATGTCCAGGACAGAGTCGTAGAAGCTCTTTGTATCTCTTCCAGGCCTCATAGAGTGACTCATCATACATCTGCTTGAAAGTAGTAATGGCACCTTTCCTCTTCAGCAGCAGGCTCGGTGGGATGTAGTTGGTAAGGAACTCTGCTCGAAGCTCCTCCCATGTCCCGATTTGACTCTTATCCAGTCCAGCAAACCAAGACCGTGCCTCATCTCTGAGTGAGAACGAGAACAGTCTCATTCTGATTACATCTTGGGTTACTCCATTCTGCTTCACAGTGTTACACACCTCAATGAATTGGTTGAGGTGGGTATATGGATCTTCCACAGCTCTCCCAGCAAATTGATTTTGCTGCACCATCTGAATAAGGCCTGTGCGTAGCTCAAAGTTGTTGGCATCGATGCCAACTCTGAATCTGGCCTCCGTTTGTTGTGGAAGAAATCGATCCAAGATGGACCTTTGCGGAACCACAATCTGCCTATTGTTCAACTCTGCCAGTCTTGCAGCTTGCTCTGCCTGAGTAGCCTGGGCTGCTTGTAGTTGTGCTCTCAGCTATTGTACTTCATTCACAAATTGCCTTTGCTCCTCGGGAGTCATATTTTGCAGAGGTGCTTCTGGATTCTCAGCCATCTCTCGCTGTTTTTCTTTTCCTTTCTTTTTGATTTTCCTGCAGGTTGCTTCAATTTCAGGGACAAAGGCCTCGAGTGTCTTTCCTTTGGCTCGCGTGTTCATGCACCTGTGCAGAAAATAGGTAGATATCAGTTCAGCGTCGATCGACGTGGATTCCACGTTGATCAATGCAAGAAAGTGGTCGGCGTCGATCGATGCAAGGGGTACGTCGATCGACACAACAAAATGATCGATGTCAATCGATGCAAGGTGGCATCGATCAACGCGAGACGCAGACACGAAAACTCACACACGCACACATACAGAGAAATAAAACTCAATCCAGCAAATCCTAGAACAAACTAGTAACAAGATAAAATCTAACAACTCCCCGGCAACGACGTCAATTTGATCACTGTAAAATCTACAGATTAATTATAGCAACAGTGGCAAATAAATTCATAAGGAACCCTAAGGTTATCGAATCCAGGGGAATTGTATAACGAAACTATCCTATGTACTAATTATGAACCTAAGATTCATTGTTTGAGTGAACAGAAAATTAGGGTTTTGATTTGGAAAATAAAGATAACAATGCTGAAAATTAAAGAGGTTTTGAAATCAAATTTAAAAGAACACATATTCTAGGGAAGAATTCTTATTATGGATAACATGTAGAACCAATTAATTTAATGATGGGTTTTGTATACTGAAAGCATTTATTACAATGAGTATACAACGGTTTATTTCTCCTATCTGTTAACAATCTTACATGTATGAACAATGGTATCCTCTTGTCTCACCGATAGGGACGATCATACGGCGTGTTGTAGATCGCAGAAGACAGTATGATCACTTGACCTAGTGAGACATAAACCTGATCACAGCCGAGACAACGTATGAGGATACGTCTGTCCGGATGGCTGCGGCATTGTCGGAATAAGTAGTCTGTCTTGGTTACTTGACATGCTGGTACGCAGAGGTGGCATATTGATGGACCGCAGTGAGATGTATTCGTGTGTCTGACATCAACGAATACAAGATCTCGTTATATTGATTGAGTCAAAACCCTAACGAAGGTTCAGGGGTTTGCACGGGTTGACTGTTGCTTTGACTTGCCATGGTGGAGAGCCTAAGTAACGTGCTCGTATATCCGCATCTTGGGTAACAGCAGTTTGTGTAGTACCGCCTGAGTCTGGGTTTAGGTAACCATATCCGAGTAATAGGATGGGGACATTCCCTGAGGAGCTCAATAACATTCATCGTGCCAAAGTCCTGCAGGCTGATTAAGTTCAGGCACGAGTGATAAAGTTTGAGTGGTACTACGCAGGAATTATAAGATATTAATTAATTGTAGTTAGAGCTTGTCAGAGGCTCCGATTAATTAATGGATGTCCGGTAACCTTAAATATGGGGATTCTAAATTAATGCAGCCCGTTCTCATAACGTGGTAATAAAGGGGTAGGTCAGTATTAATTCTGTGGTGAAAAAGAATTAATATTAATTAATTAATTGTATCCTGGGTTGTGGACATGAGAATTAATTAATTATAGGCCCACTTTATTATTTGCATTAGGTCCCAGGACTGGCCCAATTAAACATGCTGAAAAAGGGCCTAGTAGCCCATTAGGGATAAAACCCTAGGTCTATAAATAGACCATTCTCTCTGGAAACCCTAGCCACTATTGAACACATTCAAATCAGTGAAACCCTAGAGGCAGAGAGAGAGTGGGCGGTGCCTGTAGAGGGGAGAAGAAGGTTTTTTCTGCTCCGGCCTACAACACAGATCTGTGGAATCCTCACCAGTAGCAGATCTGAGCAGCATTGGGACACAGCCCTGAAGATCCAATCTGGAGAACAGATTTCTCTTTTTCTTCTCTCTTTGTTTTTTGATTTTTTTCTAAGAAATTAGATTACTAATTTCTGCTTCCGCAGATTAAATCGAATCGCGTGGTTGAATTGAGTTTTGGAATTCAAACGCGAAAGATCGGTTCAGACTCGACGGAGTTACGGTAAACCCTAAATCCACAAATCTATGTATTAAATTCATAGGAGCATGCTAGGGTTTTGTGAATTTTAATTATGTACAATAACCATAAATCGATCCGGTTCAAATTGGTTTTTGTGATTCGGTTCACGGAAAAACCCTACATTTAACTGGTGGAATACTGCAATAATGCTATATTTCCTTGGTTGAGCAAATATAACCTAGATTACTAATTAGTGACTATCTCCGCTCGGTCTCAAGAACACCAAATTAGTCAATCTAATAAGCAAATCAGTTCAATCCCTACAGTCTAATACATCTCATTGGACAGTATAGAGTGTATCATGTATTCTCTATCTCACTATCAATATTCACCTCTCAGTCCTTCTATCAATAGCTAGACGTCTAAATTAATCATCACCTCTCGGTCCTTGAATTAATTTAGAATTATAAAATAAACACAGGAATCATGAACCTAATTAATTAATCCTAACATGTATCCATAATAATATCAAACCCTAGAACCCGCTAGGGTTTCTAGCCACTCATCGCAGATTGAAATCCAAAAGAAAACATATTAAATTGCATAAACATAAAGAACTTACAAGAAAAATAAAAGGATTTCGTGTTTCCCAACTCTCAAAACTCTAAAAACTGAAAAATATGATGATTCCTCCTGAAAAAGTCGAATTTACTAGGTATTTATATGGGTGGATGTGTATCCTATCAAATCTAGGGCTGAAGATATGAATAAATCCAATTTTCATCAAATTCCCGCGCCAGCAGACTTGCATCTATCGTTGTGGATTGGTGTCGATCGACGTGGCTCTCCCTTCGACGTCGATCGATGTGGTCTCTCGCCCCTTCTGCGTGGTCTCACGGTTTTGACCATAACTTTTCTCCCAAACTCCGATTGACCCGATTCCAGTTGCGTTGGAGAGCTAACTCAAAGCTTCATCCATTTCCATGCGCCAATAGCCCGAATTACTCTTGTGGAAGAACTCTTCACTGCTACTCTTACACGTCACTGCTTTCGGAACGGTTTTCAAGTGAATTTGGCCTATAACCTGTAGAAACAAACCTAAGTACGCATAATACCACCCAATATAGACTCATGCATAAAATATATATATAAACTCAATAAAATCACATAAAATAGTAGAAAATAATATAGATAAACGAGTAAAATAATGAGCTTATCAGAGGTCCATTGCAGAATTCTATCCCGTTATCTGATCTTATCCTCATAACTTTCACTCCTTTGTCATTCTGAAGGCATGTGATCAGTTCCGATAGCTGAATTTTGACTTCATCCTTGAATTTGAGCAGCACCTCCCATGTATATCTTGAGTAGTCATCAACAACCACTAATGTATATCTTCGTTTTCCAATTATGGGTGGGGTGACTGGACCGAACAAATCCATGTGGAGCAGTTCCAAGATCCTCTCTGTGCTCGTTGTAACTGGTCTGATCTTGAAGGAGCTTTTGTCTGTTTTTCGAACTGACATGCTCTACATACTCCTTCTTTCTGGAACTTCCTTTGTGGTAGTCCTTCAACTAGATTATGCTTCACCAAATGTTGGATTGAGTTGAAGTTCAAGTGTCTTAATCTCTTGTGCCACAACCTGTTTGCTGCTTTTGAAGAGCTGAGAGCTATGAATCATGTCCCTCTTTCTCCACTGGACCAATCTACATTGTATAGACCTCCTCTTCTGATTCCTCTGAGTATGATCTTGTGTGTCACTTTGTCTAGTATTTGGCATTCTAATTTTTCAAATCTGACAACATAGCCACTCTCACTCAGTTGACTTATACTGAGAAGATTGTGCTTCAAATTTGTGACTAATGATACGTTCTGAATGATGATTCCGTTGTGCTCTACGTATCCTTTTCCAATCACTTGACCCGTGGCCTTGTTTCCGAAGCTGACTATTACTCCTTCGTACCTTTCCAGGTTCTTGATAAATCCCTTTTCTCCTGTCATGTGAGTCGAGCATCCGCTGTCTAATATCCAGGTCTTTTCCTTCTTTAGCGAACTCGTTCCCTGCAACATAGAAAATTCATTTAGGTCCCCGTATCCTTTCAGGTCCTGCAAGGTCAGTCATGTGGATCCAACCTTTTGGTATCCACACTAGTTTCACTCTTACAGTTTATGAAACTAAATTACCCTTTTGTGTTTGATCAGCCTTCCTTCTAAAAAGGTGTGTGCTGTGTGAATGCATGTTATTTAAGGGTGTGTCGTGTGAACTCTTTCTGAAGCGACTATTCAGGAAAGAGTCTCGAGAAACTGTTCTCAGGTGTGTATCCATCACAGTCTTTTGAGTATATAAGTCTAGTCTCTGGCCTCGAATAGGTGTTCCCCCTATTCGGATAGTAAGTATGATGAACAAGAGTTCTATCATAACTTCTCGGATTAATTTCCGATTGTTGAACCGGCTTCCTTGAAATATTTGCATGTAGCTTAGTCGTTCTTGTTGGTAAAACTGGATTCCTTGCAAATGGAACATTTCGGTTGCCCAGTTTTGAGGGAAGGTCAGTTTTCCTCTCAACAGTTTGCTTTCCAACTGTGTTAGCATTCTGTTGAGATGCCAGTTTTGTGTCAAGTTTTGACCAGAATTTGGTCTTGACATTTTTGCTAACTGGCTTCTTGGAATTTACCTTACCCTTTTCCAACATATCACTTGAACTGAGTTTTGCTTTGACAAAGCCTAAATAAGTTTCCTTAGTTCCTGAAGTGGGATTATGATTGTTCAAGACTTCCTTTTCATTATGGTTTTCCATAAATCCAAGTCCAAATTTATCGGATGGAGGTCTTTGAACACTCAAAATCTCATTCAAAGTTCTTGAGCTTCTTTTAAAAGAATAATTACACTCAACAGGCTCAAGTTTCTTTAAAGAATCACGTTCTTTTGACACATTTTCAAAATCTTTGAACAATTTGACATGCTCTTCTCTTAAAGAATTTAATTCCTCACTAAGTGACCTCGTTCTTTCGACTTCATTGGTCAAAACTAAAAATTCTGATTTCAGTGAGGCATTTTCACTAATTAGTGTATCCTTAATTTCATGAAAATTTTCAAATTCTTTAACAATTTTCTCAAGTGAAATATCCTCTGAGCTTGAGTGACATGTTTCAGAATTTATATCAAACCTTAAAGATACAGTAGGTGAGGGCAGATTAGTTGTTACCAGGATTTCGTGGTTTGAAGCGCTTTATTCTTCATCGGTAACATCTCCATCAATGGTTGCCATGAAAGCAAGAAATGCTTCCTGATCTTTCTTATCTTCAGATGTGTAGTAACCATCATCATGGTCTGGTACATCTGGCACTTCAGTTCTTGTGAGCATCGCTTGGGCCACAGCTTTGGATGCTCTCCTCTCGTACATCTTCTTCAATCATTCTCTCTCCTCCTGAGAGACTTGAGGACATTCATACTTCAGGTGGTCTGGAGAGTTGCACTCGTAGCATGTGCGTGGCTCTCTCTTGATGAACCTTTGTTCACTGGACTGAGCTTTCTTTTCCTTTCCTTTTGCCTTTTCAAGGAGCATGGTTAGGTTCTTCAACTATTCCTCCAGTTTGGCAACTGACAGTTCAGTTTCCTTCTTCTGATTTGTGTTGGAGGCGTCCTTCGCTGGTGATTGATAGGCAATTTTCTCAAAGTGAACTAGTCTCTTTTAGTGCCTTTGGAAATCTCTCTTTACGAAGAATGCTGCATCACCATCAGTTGTTGAATTTGGAGTTCGAATAACTTCATTCATGTTCACCATCTGGATGTCCCATTCATGGGCTTGAAGTTCGGCAAATAGTTCTTTGGTGGTCATTTTGGAGAGATCCATGGTCTTCAAACTGGTGGTTTTAACAAACCAATCCTCCTTCGGCAGTCTTGACAGAATTTTGGCATTCATATCAGCCACCTTCTCTTCTCTTCCAAGACTTTTCATCTCGTTGACGATGGTGTTGAACCTTGCTTCCATCGACTTGATTGTCTCACCAGGTGGCATCTGGAAAGATTCATATTTTTCCACGACAACTTGCTTCTTATTGCGCTTCATCGCCTCTGTTTCCTTTGTGAGGTTGTTGATCCAATCCCAAAGTGCCTTGGCCGTGCTGTGCTCCACGGCTGCATCCATGAGAGAATTTGGGAGTAATTGCATAATCATTTCCTGCGCGATGTGGTCAACCTGGTGGCGTTTCCTCTCCTCATGTGTCCAGTCCTCCATAGGTTTGTTTATCATTTAAATACCGCATGGAGCATCTCCTACGGCTAGATTTACTTTAGGAATCTGGATCTTCAGAGGTCCATTCTTTAGAACCTCATCCATGTCTGGATGTTGAGCTCTCAACTGAATGAGACACCTCTTCTTCCATACTTCAAACTTCTCTAGATTGTACTTGGGAAGGCTTGGATAATTCATCATTATGCTCTAAAGATTATCTGCTCGCTAATCAAACTTAAACAAACAATTAGAGTGTAAGGAAGTACGGATCCGATCTTAAGCGATTGAAAACAGGATAGTCTAGAAAGACTGACCTGCGCTGATACCACTTGTTGGTCCCAGATCAGAGTACATATAATGTGCAGCGGAAGTAATAAATCAGATAAATACACTCTAACTTATGCAGTTCAGTTTAATATCAACACAATTTTTGATTGGCAGTTTTAGAAACACAGTTTATGTTAGTTAGCAGATTATATTAACAGTTTTACAGGTATGGCAGTTAACAGTTTATACACTTCAACACTTACAGGATAAGTGTTGAAGGTTTCAAGATATAACTGAAAACTGTAAAATGTGTAAGTAAATAAAACTGTAAATGACACAAGATATTTATAATGGTTCAGAGCCTTAAGTTCTACGTCCACTCTTCAGATATCTGATCCGGTAATTCACTAAGTTATGAAGTTACAATACTCACGATCTATAACCATTTGCTGTAGAAACCTCCGTCCATAGCACAATGGATCACTCACTCAGACAGTTGTACTTCACTCCTTTTTCAGTCCGTTGAAAGCTCTGCGTCTTCTCTGTGGACCGGCTCTAAGTTGGACTGAGGACAAACCTCCCTTTTCCTTCTTCGGTAGGTTGGATGGTTGTGTTCTTCCCAAAATGTGCACAGTTTGGCAGTTGCCCGTAATAACCTACTCTTCCTTTGCAAGAGCATGCTGCTGTGTTATTACTTGAATAGTAAGAACACCAAAGATGTAGATTAAGTCAGCTGACTTAATCCTCGTGTACTCGAGGTCACACGGTGAATCTCCAATGATTCTATAAGCAATGAATGCTTCATGTTCAATAAATGAACCACGATATTAAAGCCTTCTCTCTTGAGAGTGTTTAATGCTTGAGCTTTAACTTCTGTAGGGAGGCTAGTATGAGTGTGTCGGATATTCAAATATGCGAAGGTATTCAGAGGAGCAAAGTTTTTTCTGTCTCTGTATTTCCTGCTATTTATAGATGGGAACCCAATAGCCGGTAGAGATATTGAGAAGGATGTCCAATCATAGTCCATCCTTCTCTGAAAAAATCACTTCCCATTCTACTTTTTCTGCTGCATCGACCTGCTTTTCAGAGCAGTTTGTACTTGTTGTGTCAGACGTTCAAACAACATTGTCCACCAGTCACAACTGAGTATTGTCTATCTTTTCTTATTGACTTCCTCAAGGTTTTTCTGTGACTGTTTGACATTTTGCTACGTACGCACTTCTAGACGTGAAACTGTCTTGACCTAAAACTGTGAGTGCCTGTCAACAGTTTCTCTTTGTCTTCTATATCCACAGTTTTCTTTGAGCATCCAGGCTTTGACAAGAAAAACTATCTGCGCAGTTTTTGTGACCATGCTCTGCTCTGCTTGTCTTCGTCTTGTATATTCGACAGTTATTTCGTCTAAATGGCGTCTTCTTCAAAATTGTTCCATAGTTTTGATGATATCCTTCTTCATAGACTATTACAACTTGATCATCCTATACAAGGATTACATGAGGTAATAACTCTAAGGCCTAGACTTTGGTATATAGTTTTGACACATCAAAATATCAAATTAAGGTGGGATTACTACAGTAATACCTAACACTATCATTACCGAAGATCTTGTTCAAAGGCTCGAGACGATTCAGTTCTAAAAATAGTAGTCACGTGGAAAGTAATTGCAAAACCGTCGGTTCCCTAGGCAGATAAAGTGATTAGAAGATCAAATCTCTAGGAGGGGTTACATCTATTTAAAGGGAGGTAGTCTTTTTTAGGAAAACCATATTCCAAAACCTCGAAACCCTAGATCAATCACCTACCACCCATTCCCTTTTTTCAAACCCTGCTCAAATAAACCAGAAATGTCGTCCTTCACCATTTCACCAAAATACCTCCAAAATGGGTTCGAGCAACTTGACTTGGAAGTCTCCAAATTGAGAGGAAGATTCGTAATCTTTGTAGAGATCACATCTAAGAAGATCCTCTCAATTCTCGGTTCTTCATGGATGATGAGCTTTCTCATATTAGAACCGAACGGAGATAAGAGGTCCATTCAGTTAGGCCATGGCAGTTTTCTTGTTGGAGAGATATAAACTTGTGAGGTGGGTCTGAGGATGGATAATCCTTAGTCACATGAATTGGGTAACTCTTCTGCACTGTACAAAAATGGTACACGCAGTCGAGTATACTCAACCTCTTTTTCTTCTCTTCTTCAAGGTTTTCAAACCAAAACCATGAAAAATGAAGAAGAGATAGAGGAAAGGCTTGCGGGTGGAGAAGATGCAACTCAATAGCATCTACTTGACGCCCAAAGCTATGACAGCGTGCCGGTGATGCAAATGCTACCTAACATGGGTAAATCCTCATGGAACCAGATGCCGATAGGGGAAAGCTGTTGACTAAAGCACCAGTCTGAGCAGATGGTGAGATCTGCTAGACTTGGACTTCTCAAATTCCTAGAAAGTCTGCAGAATCGAAGGCTGAAAGCCGAAGAGATGTCTAGGAGGGAGCGCAAGTTCAAGAGGGCAGAGGATGCACTTGAAGCTGGATATCTCTCAGCCTACAAGACATTGTTGCGTAAGTGGGGTGACTTGCAGCAATGAGCTCGGGAAAAGACCAAGAAGAAGAAGATCTAGAAAAGGCGTTATTTGGAGCAGTCTGAAGACAAATTGATCATTGTAAACTTGTAGTATTATACTTTGCGAAGTGTAACTCTTGTAAATCAATGATATCAATAAAATGCTCACTTTGATGACAATGCTCTGTTGTCTCAAACAATATAACTGCCTAAATCAAAATGCTAGATCATTACACTCTTTGTGTACATAGAATCCTATAAAAAATCATATGATTTTCCATGAAAATATTGAAAAGTTTAAAGGAAAATCAAATGATAGGAATTTCTTAAAGGTCTCCCCATTCCAGTCGGAAGCAGAGTGCGTGAAAGCTGAAATGGAGAATTAACCAAATTATTCTCTGCTGACTGCTGAGTCCAAGCTCTCAGCAGATTCCCGACACCTACTGAGTCTGAGCTCTCCGTAAAAAGACTCTTGAACTTAATTGGTTCATTGAATCTAAAGAGTCTAGAAGAACTGCTGAATCCAAGATTTTAGCAGATATCCGGTGAATACTGAGTCCGAGCTCTCAGTTGTTATAAAGTAATTGTTATTCAAAAATAGTAGGAATACTGAAAAGTATTTACTGTGTCCAAGCTCTTAGTAAAGAGACCCTTTGCTCCCACAAGGATCAGAATTTTAAAAGAGTATGTTCTATCTACTGAGTCCAAGCTCTCAGTGGAACCCCGAGGAATGCTGAGCACAAGCTCTCAGCAGATTTCCGTAGACTGCTAAAGATAACACCCAGGTAACTGCTGAGTCCAAGCTCTCAGCAGATTATAAGCATCTACTGCATGAAGGACCTTAAAAGGAAATGCTGAGTCCAATCTCTCAGCAACCAAGGTTTAAAGAATGCACATATCACGTAAAAATGAAAGAAGTGATTGCTAAGTCCAAGCTCTCAGCAAACTATGTGATCTACATCATTCTAAAATAAAGGGGTATTACTGATAATCGTATGCTGAGTCCAAGCTCTCAGCATAGGCCTTTCACATTGCTGGAAATTCAGTCTTCAACCAATGCATCTCTGCATGTTGACCAGCAAACAAGGAGGAGATAATCATTTCAAATACATCTCGAAAGGCGGGATTATCTAATGATGAAGGAGCTGCAGAGTTTGCTTTTATTACAAAGTAACTCTAGCTCATGGCGGCGATGAATACTAAGGAGACACGTCAGCCACGCAAAAGTTTTCAATAAAGTGGGATGTAAGGTGAACCGTCACTAACTGCCCAACCGTCGATTCATCCATATCAGAAGGAGAGATCCAACCGCTCACAGTAAAGCCGGTTACTTGGGATCGTATAAAGGAAGTTTGGTTTGGGAATTCTAAACCCTAATACTCCCATATCTTCTGATTTTGAAATTTATTCTGCTCTACACTTTTTGAAGTTTTCAGAAGAAGTATTAATGGCAGAATCTTCCAACCGCACCAGTCACGTGCCCGAAGAGGCAGAACAGTTCCACCCGACATTCACAGGCATCTACAAGATAGAGGACATTGATGAGTAAATATCATACTATCGCCTAGTTGCCATAAGTCATGGCAAGGAGTCTGGTGAACTTACCAACGACCAAAAGAGGGCTGCTCAAGTCAAGAAGGACAAGATACTCTACGAGCTACTATTCTGAAAGCACTGGTGTGAAACTCTCATAGGTAAACTTGACCGAGAGAACCTGTTGAAATATCTATTTGCAGAATCCACGAAGTTTCGTCCGCACATAATCGCAGAATTCTATGTGCGTGTAGTAATTGATAAAGATGAAGAGTTCTTCACCATGAGTGTTTTGGGTATCAAGATCGTGGTAAGCCCAGGAGTTTTGGAGAAGAAGTATGGACTCCGAAACAACGGTGAAGATGTAGCCAACTAAAAAATCAACGATGAAGCCGAAATGAAAAGGAGATAGCTAAGATGGAAGTTGGAATCATTCAAAGATCCATGGAAGATAGCAGCACCACTGAAGTCACTGGCAGAGCCAATGAAGAGCCTAGCACAGGTTGTCAAAAGGATGTTAGTAGGCGAAGTTGGTTCACTTTCTGAACTAAGTGCTAAGAAGTTTGCTGTTATGATGGCGATTGAGGATCAAATTCGTCGAAATTGGGCAAGGTTCATCTACACCAAATGGCTAGCGCATGTCTACAAGAACAAGAGTGTGAAGAAAGATCACACATTCACCCAAGACGTGGGCTTTAGATTGAAGATAAGCCACTTTCTGGAAGGAATCGTAACAGAAGGAAGATGCTGCCGCGGTGAGGATTTGATCTACTCCGAATACATACTGCCAACCAAGAAGTAACAACTGCCGAAGAATTACAAGGAACCCCTGATACCGACGGGAAAGAGCAACATCAACCCTGATGAGGCATGCTCTGATGAAGAAGAACCCTACCAGGGACATGTTGTTATGCCTACTATTGTTCCACTTACCGCCGAAGAAGTCGAAGAAGAGAGGCAAAAAACAGAACAAGATGCCCTATTTACTGAACTTGAAAGTTTGGTCGACATCACATCACATGAAACTGGTCAACTCCCTGAGCCACCCGTTGTGAAAAAGAGGCGTTCACAGAGAAGCCCTCAGCAGAAGAAGAGGAAACCAACTAATGATGACGAACAACTCAAGAAGAAGGGCAAGCAAGGCAGATCTCAAGGAACAACCCATAAAATTACTGTGACTGAAGTAGATACTTCTCTACCAATTCCAAATGTCACCAAGGATACGACAATGGGAAACACTGATACAACTACAAAACAAAGGCTTGAATTTTCCGTTGAAGAAGAATCACGGAAGAAGAGGCGACAACAGAAAGCGCTCCAGAGATCACGCGAGCAGAGAGACTATGCCAAGTTCAGATTGTAGATGACTCATGAAGAGAGGGACTTGCACTATGAAGAAGTCATGGCAAGTTACGCGGAGCGCAATGCCAAGATCCAAGCTGGAGAACAGACCAGACATATTACTGATATGTGCGTAAAATGACCAATATTTCGATGTTTGTGCGTGCATGTTTGCATTCATTTTACTCCCATATCATATGGTTTTGTGTTGTTTTCGTTGTGTTTTAATGTTTTGTATGATTTGGAGTGTGTAGGTTAAGTTTGGAGCATAATTCATCATTTTGGGTAGAGATTTGGTGGAAAATTGACCGGTCCAAGCTACAAAGGGTGTGAAGATCGACCGGGATGAGCAGAGGAGTAGCAGGAAAGATTTCAGAGACAAATCTCGACCGATCCTGTAGAGATCGACCGATTTGGGCATTTTAGAGGCAAATCCCGGCCGATCCTGCAGAGCTCGACCGATCCAGCATTTCACAAGGCAATCTCAGTCGAGTTAGATCCATCCTGGGCGATCCGGAATGGGTTGTTCGATGCTTTTTCCAGTTTCGAGCTATCTTGGGCAATCCATCTTCGGCTCGGTCGATCCTGGGGTTTGGAAATTGAGTATAAAAGGTGAAAAAACGAAATTTAAAAGGGGAGATTCATTTTTTTAGGATAGAATTGAGCGGTTAGTTTCAATGAATACACTTCCCACTCATCCACAACCTCAACCAAGGTGGATCTCAAGCCAAATTAACTCGACTGGGAGATCAATGAAGACTGAGGAGATCAAGTCTTAAATCACCCAATTGGGGAAATTCTCTACCTTGGTTTACTCTTGTAATGGAATTGTTTGCATTTTGTATTCAATTGAACCTTATCAAAGGTATGTGTAACTAAACCATTGAGGATATTGGTAGATTGAAGCTTTGAAATGTTTAATTGAGCTTGAATTGTATGTTTACTTCCATTCAATTGATTGCACACACTTGAGCTTTTTCCTAAATCACATAGTGTAGGCATTAACCAACTATGTGTGTTTTAGACACCGAAATTGCGGCCATTATGCGGATCTAGGTGTTGTGAGAAGTGTAGATGCATATAACGTAATTGTTTGTGTGTTTAATTTCATCTACTCTTATCTTACCGGTACTAAGGGAGATAGGAAGCTTGGGGGTAGGTTGATCGTCTTTGAATGGATTAAATATCAGTTTGCATCATTCAAATCAATTTTATGGTTTTAAAGAGGAGATATTACGAATATCCTTGTTTTGTCATTGTTGAATTTTATCTCTTGTGTTTGAGAATTGTAATTGCTAAAGTGTGTGGAAGTAAATTGTTGAATGTTGAGAGATTGAATTTTAGTTAAAGCTTTCTTAGTTAGATAGTTGGATTTATTCATTATTAGTATAGTTCACAACTCAACGACTAGTCATTCTTAGATATGAAACAATACATGAGTTTCTCGTATTCTAGAAGGCGAATCGGGAAGAACCTGGATTGATTTTTATTACTTGTATGCACTTGAGTTTAATTAACTAGGTTGATTGAATTTTGTGTGCATCAAGTTTTTTGCGCCATTGTCAGGGATCTTCATTGAGTAGGTTGTTAGATATTTGATAAAGTGTATTGTTCGTAGTCTAAATGTTTGTTTAATTGCTTGCTTGAAATTTGTTTGTTGTTGATTGGAGTCTTTGGATTTTGTAGGTGTTGCATGTTAACAAGATCCAAATCTCGGTTGCTTGAGGAGCATAAATACCGACAAAGGTTAGAAGGAGTTGAGATTGAGTTTGAAATGGAGAACCGGAATGAAGATATGGGGAGGATAGACGAGCTTGAGAGGCAATTGGAAATGATGAGAGCATTGATTAATGAATGAAATGAACCGAGAAGGCCACTTCAAAATCTCTTTAGGCCTCAAGGAGAGCAAGCCACCGGAGGTTCCGATTGGGAGTGAATGCAACTCAATTCGAGATTAAACCTTAACTTGTCCAAATGATTCAAAACAACCAGTTTGGTGGCCATGCGGCCGAGGATCCAAATGCTCACATTTCTAGGTTCCTTGAGATAACAGACACGATTAAGATTAACCAAGTGTCCCAAGATCACATTCGCCTGTGATTATTTTCATTCTCTTTGAGATATGGTACGAAGCATTGGTTCGAGGGCCTTGACAAGTCCAATATAGCCTCATGGGAAGAACTTCGAGAGAAGTTTTTGTTCAAGTTCTTTCCTCCCAGCTCAACTTTGAAAAGAAGAGCCGACATTACATCCTTTGGATAGCGGTATGATGAACCGCTATATGAGGCATGGGACCGCTTTAGAGATCTTCTCCGAAGATGCCCGAGGCACGGGTTATGACGAAGTCAACAGATTTGCCAATTCTATGGAGGTCTAAACTACGACACTAAGGTGATGATGGATTCTTCTTCGAGAGGTTCCTTCCTAGATCAAGAGGAAGATGAAGCATGGTGGACCATATAAAAGATGGCGGAGAATAGTTACCATTGGCCAAGGGAGAGAAAAGATTATCGACCGGCCAAGTCGGTGAATGAGATGCAAGAAAGCGAAGAGTTGAAGGAGCAAATTGCCATGATGCGAATGAAGCTCGATGCATTAACTACCTCGGGGAGTAGAAGGGATGATGTGATGTTGATGAAGCAAGAGGAGGTTTACTCGGAGAATGTGAATTTTATCAATCAACGAATGGGGTACAACAACAATCCACCTCCATACAATCCACCGGGTAATATGTACTATCATCCCTCCAATTGTTTCCATCCCAATTTCTCTTACGCTAACCCCAACAATGCCCTTAATCCTCCTATGCAATTGGAAAATGGGGGAAGTAGTGGTCAAGGTGGGTATGTTGGAGGAGGTAGTCGGTTTGGAAACCAAGAGGTGAGAAAGAATCCAAGTGAGGAGTTGGAAAATAAATTTGAAAAATATGATGGTATGTTTGCTGAAATCCAATTGCAAATTTCATCAATTGCCAAGCAACTAAGTGGGAAGCACCAAGCTGGGAAATTCCCAAGTGACACGGAAGTGATACAAAAGAAAAGTTGCAATGTGGTGGATGGAGATTAAAGTCGTGATGAGACGATGTTGGTGATGACTCCGAAGTTTGAGAATGTGGAGTTGGAAGTTGAAGAAAAAGTTGGGAATGAAGAAGGGTTGAAGGAACCGGAATTTGCATAAGTGAAAGAAGAGAAAGAAGCTCAAGGTGAAGAAGTGAACTTCTTTGATTATGTGAGGAAAGGAGATATTGAGATGCCTAATCTGGAGGAAATACAATGAGTTCCATTACTTGTTGAGTTGATTGGGAAGGAGTTGAAACCGAATTGTGATTTATTTGAGTTTGGCTTGAGTGAAGGTGTGTTTATTGATGATAGTGAGGATCAAGGGGAAAAGCAAGTTGCGAACAAAAAGGAGGATCCCAGAAGTTTTATCATAAGTTGCAAGATTGCTGATACAAGTGTTGAGAAGGCATTGTGTGATTCGGGATCTAGTGTAAACGTTATGTCTTGGAGCTTGTATCAAAAGTTGGGTATTGGAGAATTGAAACCCACAAGCCAAGTCCTTCAAATGGCTAACCATGCATTGTTTTGCCCAAGAGGGGTTGTGAAGGACGTGCATGTGGAGGTTTTGAGTTTTACATTCTCGGGGGACTTTTTAATTGCTGATATGAAGAACAAGGGGGGGGGGGTGTTCAACTAAATTTTGGAAGGCCATTATTATATACGGCCGATGCTTTGTTCAACATGAAAAGTGGTGAACTTACCTTCCAATGTTGTGGAAAAGAGGTAGTTTTCTCTTTACCTCCAAAGGGAATGGATGAAATGAAAGATGAAAAGCAATTGGAAATTGATAAAGGAGTTCAAAAGAAGAGGTTTAAGGATGATGATGATCCAAGAGTGGTTATAATGGATGAAGGCAAGGAGATAGATGTAGATCCAGGGGATTATTTTGATGAAGAGCAAGGAAGAATGAAGAAAGCAAGAGTTGAGAATGATCCACCCAGAGTGCACGGAGGAAGTTGATATTTCCGGATGAGCATTGGCATTCGGAGCAAGGTATGAGCTCTGGTTCTTCCCCATTTGATCATGATTGATAAGCTCGAGGTAAGAAGTCAAGCTATTGACTATAAAGAAGCGCTTGTTGGGAGGCAACCCAATGTTTACTTGTTTTTGTAATTTTTTTTGAATAAATGATTATATTGTTTAGTTTTATTGATTTTTTTTTGCATTGATAATAATGGATATAGGATGATTGATTTGTGGATGTTTTGCAAGACTTACATGTTTTTGTAGTTGAGAATTCAGATTTGGGGAGGTGAAAACCCGAAATGGTGTTGACAATTTGAAGGAAGAATGCAAGGAAGTTGCAAAATAGAGGGATATCTCGCCCGTGACTGTTTCGGATTGCCCTGGCTCAGGCAGGATCGGCCGATCCCAACCTTTGCTGCTGTGGGATCGGCCGAGCTCAACAAACATTTCAAATTTTTCACGGTCAGGGCATGAGATTGACCGAGCCATTGCAAGCTCGGTCAATCTGGATCGGGCAGACCAGATTCAGGCGAAAAGACCCTCGGCTCGGTCGATCCACCCTCGGATCGGTCGATCCATGCACAGTTTTAAAAGCAATTTTAGGGCTCATTTTGCCCCATCTTCATTTCTGTCGAAATTTCTCTTCCCAAATCCTTTATTGTGCTTTCTTACTTTGATTTGAAAAGTTCTAACTCTTTGATTTTAACCATGGCCAGCAAAGAGAGCAAAGGGGAGTGCTATTACTATAAATTTGGGGACAAGGTGATTGAATTACCAAATTGTGCACTGATGGAAGTTGATAATTTAAAGGATAGATCTAACTGGTTGATGGAATCTGAGAGACATGTTGGTTTTGTTAGATCATTGTCAAATGTTGAGTGTTGGTTTAGCCAGGGAGCAGCTATCCAGGATGCACAGCACAAGAACGAGTTCACAAACACTATCGCCTTCCGCCGTGACCGATCACCACAGGATAGAGAGGAGTGACGAGCACCGTCCACCTTTTTACAAACTTAGTCTCACTTGACTAAGTTTGGGGGGATGTTCCGGTAGCCAGTGCTTTGGTTTATTCTTCTCCCTCTCTGCTATCTTTATCTTGCTTATTAGTTTAGTTGATGGATATTTTCCCTTGATTGGAGTTCATTCGATTGGGTTGTACTAATATTGATACTTTACCTTGGCTTTGGGTGATTTGGATTATGTTATCTTTTGATGATTTGGATGGATGTTTTCATGAATTTATCTTGTTGATGAATGGATGTTGCATGAGTTTAATCTTCCTATATTTTTGTTTTGATGAATATTGAGGATATATGGTGGAATGTTTGGGGGTTCTAGTGGAAAAATGATTGATTTGTATAGATTTTGGATGGTGGAATGATTGGTGGAAAGAGGATTTGGATGAGTTAATTTGTGGAAGTGTTTTGAAGTGAGGTTTTGTGTTTGTGGATATGAACATTTTAATGGAAATGAATTATGCTAAAAAACAATTGGTGGTGTTTGTGTTGATGTTGAGTAGGTACAAAAGGCAATGGGAGGAGCGGTTTGATCGTAGATACTGATGGGTAACGCATTCTATTGTTCTCCTTGCCATTTAGATTTGTTTGCATGTTAGATAATTGTTTTAGGTTGTGTGATTGTGTGTGTGTGATGAATCCAAGCAAGGCTTGAGATTTAATCATGATTTACTAGTGGCGTTTGAAATTTACCTCAACCAGTGATAGGGCAGAATCTTTGATGTTGAAGCAAGCCCAGGTTAAGCTTTTGAATTGCCAAGTTTTGTGTGTGGTTAATGTTTTAGACTTAACAAAAAACCATGTGAATTGAGCCTTGATATTGTCATATTTTCGGTTGTGAGAGGCGAGCTTGAAAGTGAGAAATCTTTAACTTGAATTTGTTCTCGATCTATTTAGCATGAGCATGTAACTAGAAGATGATATTAGGCCATCGATTCCTAGATCTACCTTGCACATCGGGAGTATAAGGTGATGCTAATTGATTGTTATTTGCCTTTCTTACCTTTGTTCCCCGTGATTGAGCTTTATTGGAGAATATTTTTTGATATGATTAGGACAAAGTTTGGGGGATGAGAGTTTGAGGGTGAATACGGTTTTGTGAGAGTGGCACATAAGCATTCGTCTTCAAGGATATCGGGGTATAAGAGCATGATCTCCTCTATCACTTTATCCTCAACATTTTCTAAGATCTCAGCCGCCCATGGAATAAGTTTTGAGTAGCCAACGTCCAGTTCTCTAATGGGGGGTGGGCACCAGGTCTTAAGTCTTTTAGTAGTAAATTCTGGATGAGGCAACCGACTGAGAGGGATTCTATATGCAGCAAACTGACTGGGCTTGTTTATCGACTCCCTCTCCCTTTGATCCCACGGGTGGTGCCTAAATCTCCCTTGTTTGTCTATGGTGAAGTCCAGAACAGTTGGTCCCTAAAATCAGAGTCGTCGTGGTAGCGATGAAGTACAAACATGAAATGCAGCGGAATAATATAACGTTCACTTGCACTCTAGGTTATTTTTAAATGGGGTTTTGTTCGAGTTTACTTAAGTTCTTTTTCGCAGTTATACACTAGCAACTCCGTTGCTAGGTTTCAAATCACAGTTGCACAGTAATCAATGAAACAATAAACAACTCAAAGACACAGAGTTTATAGTGGTTCGATCAAATGATCTACGTCCACTCCTTAGCCGAATCGCTAAGATTTTCACTAAGTAAGTATACGGTGTACAAAGAGTTGCCTTTCCAGTAAAGCAGGCAGCCGACGTTTGATCTGGCTACTTCACGGCTATCTTCCAATACCCCGAACTTCTTAGGTGTGGCTCCGACTGAGTCAAGGGCGCACCTTCATCAAACTCGCTTTTACCACTTTTGGAAGGTTTAAAGTTTCTTCCAAACTATCCTTCAATTGCGGCTTCAATGCCTATCTTAATCAATTCCTTTTCTAGAAATGACTCCTAGATACCTCCAATAAAGGTAGATATCTCAATGATTGAAGATTCTTGAATCAATTCAAGAATCTTACTAAACAAGTGTCAGATATTCAATAGGACACTTTGGTTGTTGAAGGCTTTCAATATATCTGGACAGTGGCTTTCAACAGACTGCTCACAAGTGTTTTTGCTTTTTGTCTTTCGGAATCTCTTAAGTGCGAGTTAGTGTATAAATGAGCAGCCTTCTTTTCTTCCTTTTGACTTGTCTTTTATAGTTGGAGATTTCAAACTTGAATCTTCATATCCGTTAGACACAACGGATCTTTCGTCTAAAACTAGGTAGACTTTCACCAACTTTTTCTGACTTCGTTCAGACTTTCCGACCTACTTCTGACAGGTTAAGTCCTCGCGCATTGGTGGATCAGATATACGGTGTAGCAACCGTTTAAACTTTGCTTTGCTGAGCTTCTCCGGGATGGTCTGCTAGTTCTCTTATAGTATGCTGCTACCTTCAACTTTGGATTGCTAGTGCCTTTAGCAATTTGCGGCGTGTTAGCAAATGCTGACTCCTCAGCATTCTGCTACCACAACCCTTCTTACTCTTTAGCATATACTGATGTTTGCTGGAGGTGCTTCTAGCAACCTATTCTATTACAACTCGATATTCACTTATACAGGACATTACAAGAATTGCTAGCCCATGCTAGAGTTCAGCAATGATCGACCATCTACTAAGGTTTGATCCAACAAAACCTTTTACAATATTGTCCTAAGAAAGATTCAGGAATAATTTCCCAACAAAAACTTCATCAAGGGCCATATCGTCTAAATTTGAATTGGAGACATCAAAAGAAGTAGATGGGTAATCATCAGATTTATCAGATTTACCTCCTTTACCACCTTTTCGAGTTTGGTCTCCTTTATGAGATTTTAGTTTTGAGGAGGTGGTTTCAGTTTTGGAACTTAACTCCGCTAGTTTTTCTGGGTGGTCGCCTTAGTTTCTTCTACACATTTGTTGGCTTCCTCTTGCGCAACCAACACGCCCTCAAGAATTTTCGTCGCTAGTTGTATAGGGTTGGTAGCCCCTTCTTCAGTTTCAACAAGCCCTGAATCAACCCAAATTTCAACTTATTTCTCCTTTTGAGCACCTTGATCAAATCCCTAAGCTTCTCTGTATAGCGCGACAAAAGCTTCGTCAGACATAGGCTCCTTAAACTCAAGTTTCTTCCGAAGAATCAACTTGGTGGGATCATAATCATCCCCTTTCCTTTTCTTCTTTTTCTCCTGTTCAAGCACTTTCTTTTTGCCTTTCTCAGCACTCTTAGCCTTTTGAGCTTCAGCTTTAGCCTTCTTCCTCCGTTCTTCCTCCATCCTAGTTTTCTTACTCCCTTTCTCAGGGCACTCCTTCTCCCCTTCCTTCAAAATTCTCTTCTTTGGCTTGTTAGGAGTTTACCTTTGCTTCCTCACAAGAACAGAGATGGTCATACCTCCAAAAAGGTCTCCTCTCCCCTTGCTCGTCACTTCACCAAGATTTGTGAGAGTGGGCATATCCTCCATCATTTGTTGAAGTGTCCTCCTTCTTAGTTTCAGTCATTTCCTCATTAGTACAGAGAATCTCTTCAATTTTATTGTTCGATGGGATAAAATCGGTGGCAGACAACTTTTCTCCTTCAACCACATTCTTCACCAACTTCTCAATCAAGAAACTTACTTTAAGCCTGAAACTGAATCCAGTGGCAAAAGTGCCCTTCTCAGCTAGAGTGGAGTTCCTCCCGGCATTCTCCAGCAACCGTTCAAAGATGAATTCAGCCCAATTCCTGCTAACCTCATCATCAATAGCCATTAGAATTGAGTATTTCTTTTTGCTCAGTTTTGAGTGTGAACCCACTTCATATTGTAGCATACGAATGACAATATCACCCAAGAACTTATAAAAAATTTCAAGTTCAGAGGTTTTGGCGGTCACCTTTCAAGGAGTTTGGACCGATTCTTTCTTCCAGTCCCTCCAGTGCCCTTCCATCTCCTTTCAAAATCCATGATTGTAATTGGCAATTTGTACACCATCATTCTTCAAATGGAATATCTTGCTCAGTAGTCTGGGGTGAACTCTGATCTGTACGACCACAGAGGTACCAAAAGATCTATTATAAGAAGTCACCACTGTAAGGATGAAAATGTTTTGGATAAACGGTCAGATAGAAGATCAACTCTTCATTTCTCAGTTTTTCTTCCAGACGTGGGTCTGGGCACACTTTAGGGCTTCCTCCAATAGAAGGATCTTCTCTTTGTGAACTTGGGCTGCCCTCTTCTGTTCGGGCTTCAATTTTGCAATAGAAACTTTATCCTTGGCACAAGTTCTGCAGATGGAATGTAGTCTTCCACAGACTGTGACTCAGTTCGGCCATAGGTGGATGTCCCTTGATTGAGAGTAAATGAAGGAATATTGGTTGAGAACAAATTGAACGCTCTAGGTTTTTTTGGGTTTGAAGGCTTGAATAATTGCACAGAGTAAAAATGGCATAAAGTGTAATCGTTCGAAACACTTTGGTAATTTATAGAGATCAACTTTCAGGTTGGACAACCAGGATTTTGTTGACTAAAACAAGATAGAGGGATGAGATAAACTTCCTATTCAACTCCCTACGACGGTTAACACGTGGCACTCCAGGAATGGTCCACACCTACTTCGCATTTAATGTGACGTGTGAGAGAAGTCAGGAATTAAAATTTAAATAGCCTGCCTCTCGTACTAAAAACTGAAAACTGACTTTCATTTCAGTTTTTTAGTTTCTAAACTGAGAGCTTAGACTCAGTTTAATTACACAACCTTCCTTCAAAGAAATTCAAAATAAAAAACTAGAAACTTAGTTTTCCAAATATCAGTTTTTCAGTTTCTTTCGAGATACCACTTTTTGATAAAAATGGTTAAGTATAGAACCATAAACTGGAAATTGAGCGCAAAATTAAGCAAACTGAAAACTGATATCTAGGACTCAGTTTTAATCCGCGTCTACTCCTCTTCAAATAAAATCTCATCAAACTCAAGTAAACCAAGTTTGATACACAATTCCTTGAATCTGGTTCCTGGTAGAGGTTTGGTGAAGATATCTGCTAATTGGACCTCAGTTCTAATATTTTCCACATATATATCCTTCTTCTCCACATGATCTCAGATATCTATGTGCTTTGTTCTTGAGTGATGAACTGGATCTTTAGTGATACACATAACACTACTATTATCACAATAGATTGGCATGCATCCAGTTTTGACATCACAATCCAGCAATTGTTGCTTGACCAAAGCACTTGAGCACAACAACTTGCAGCTGCTGCGTATTCAGCTTCAGTGGTAGATGTAGCTACAGAATGCTACTTTTTGCTAAACCAATTGATCAGTTTGTGGCCTGGGAACTGACAAGTTCCACTTGTGCTCTTTCAATCAATTCTGCAACCTCCAAAATCTGAGTCTGAATAAGCATTTAAAGTTAGCTCGCCAGTTTTAGGATACCATATACCTAAGGACTTAGTTCCTTTAAGGTATTTCACAATCCTCTTTGCAGCTTTCGTGTGCGATTTCTTAGGATTACCTTGAAATCTCGCACAAACACCAACAACATAAGAAATATTTGGCCTGTTTGCAGTTAGATATAACAATGATCCAATAATTCCTCTGTAGCTCGTTGGATTAACTGGTTCTCCTTCTTCATGAAGATTGATATGAGCATTGGGGCTCATTGGAATCCTCAAGGCTTTAGTTTTCTCTGGACAAAACTTATTTATCAAATCCTTGGTATATTTCCTCTGATTGATGAAGATTCCTCCTTCAGACTTAATAACTTGAAGACAGAGGAAATATGTTATTTAGCCCATCATGCTTATCTGAGAATTATTTTGCATCAATTGGGCAAACTTCTCACATAATTCCAAGTTTTTGCAGCCAAGGATAATATATCATCGACATATATTTGAACTAACAGAATGTCAGTTCCATCCTTGATTCTGTAGAGAGTTGTGTCGATTTTTCCTTTCTAAAAAACCATACTTGAGAAGAAACTGAGACAGAGTCTCATACCAAGCTTTGGGTGCTTGCTTCAACCCATATAGAGTCTTTCTCAGTTTGTAAACTTGGTTCCCTTCTTTAAAGCCAGCGGGTTGTTCAACATAGACTTCTTCTTTCAATTCCCCATGCACTCTTCACATCCATCAGAGAAATTATGAAGTTAAGATGTGCGACATAGGCTAAGAACAATCGAATGGCTTTAAGTCTGGCAATTGGAGCAAAATTTTCATTGAAATCAATGCCTTCGCACTGTGCATGGCCTTTTGCAACCCCTCTTACTTTGTTCCTCACGATCGTGCCAGTTTCATCTCGCTTGTTCTTGAACACCCATTTGGTTCCAATAACTGCTTGGTGTGTTGGTCTATCCACCAAGTACTATAGATTATTGTGAGTGAACTCTACTAACTTTTCTTGCATCGCATTTGTCCAGTCTGTTGACTTCAGGGAATCTGCAATCTTCATTGGTTCTGATTGTTGAGAAATGTAGCATGATAACAAAACACTTCTTTGGCATATGCGAACTAGGTTTGCAATGTTGTCCAACTGATAATCTCATATTTACATTCACTTATCCATTGTTTTTGTCATTTGTTTTAGTGTAATTAGGTTTAGTTATTAGTTAATTTCGTGCATGAGTGTATTATAGTGGATGTTATTCTTGCAATGGTGAGTTTTGCTGGTTTTGAGGCTAAAAAGAGGTCAAATGGTGAAAAGAGTCGAGATGACAAAGCTGTTCTTGCGATTGACACACAGGAAGTTGACCGAGTTAGAGAGCGAGCCAAAATCCCGAAGCATGACCTCTGTGTCGACCGACACAAATGTTGGATGTCGATTGTTAGGAAAGTATTCCTTGATTTATATTGTAAATCTCCCTTTAGGATCAAATTGTAAAGGTTTTGATGAATCAAAGCCTCAGTTAGTTTGGTCGATCATTGCTGAAATCTAGATAGTCTAGCAACTCTCTGTAATGTCCTGTTTAGGAAATATTTCGAGTTGTAATAGATTACAAGTGCTTGCAGAAGACTGCTGAAGGATTCAACATTTGAAACGAGACTTCGGAGATTCTGGATGCTATGAACGTTCTCAACTGTCAAGCTAATTGCTAGAGAAGTCAGCAGACAGAAGTGACTGCTAAGGGGTTAGCAGTCAAGTGCTAATAAGAATGATTGCTAAATTGCTAGCAATTATAAGCTGAAAGAAGAGACTGCTAGAAGTATTTGTTCAGTAGTCAGCAGTAAAGAGATAGAAGAATGCTAAAGGAGTCAGCATTCACTATTTGCTCAGGAGATTTCTAGAAGCTATAGCAATCGGGAAGCAAGATATCAAGTGATAGCAGAATGCTGAAGGAGTCAGCACTCGCTAGTACTTAGTAGATTGCTAGAAGAGCTCAGCAATCAAATGATTTAGCAGAGTGCTCCCACCATTCTCCGAGAGAATGATAAGCAAGGAGACTTTCAGCAAATACTTGCTAATACTACCATTCTGACAAAAGGTACAACCAAGAACGGAAGTTTTCCCGAAGTACGACGAAAAGCACGGTACTATGCCGGAAAGGATAGAAAAGGTAGAAGCTTTTTTGGATAAGGAGGACCGTTGTGTCTAACGGGTCTGGAGATTTAAAGTTTGAATCCTCAAATATAAAAGAGAAGTCCAAACAAGAGAGAGACCCCCTTACGACTACTACTGCTCTACTACAACACAACTGCAAATTGCAAGAGATACCTTTTACAAAGCGAACAAAAGCAAAAAGAGAGTAGTCAGTTGCGAGCTCCTTAAAGAGAAGAATTCAAAGCTCTCAACAGCCGTAGTGTCCCCCTCATTAAATATCTGACACTACATTGAAGAGATTCCTTGACTTTGCTCAAGAATCTAATCATTGGGATAACTTCCATCCTAGGAAGCTTCCAGCAGTCACATCTCTAAAAAGAGATTGACTATTACGGGCTATTGGTGAAACCCCCAGGAAAGTTCGAAAGGAACTATAAAACTTCCATTGCAGTAAGGCCAAGTTTTACGAAGGTGCGCCCTTGACTTAGCTGCAGCTGCCGACCAGAAAGATTCAAGTAACGGAGGATAGATTTGTAGTGGCTGGCTCGAAAGCTCACCACCTGCTACAGGAGATAGGCGAATCCTTGTACTTGATTATATCTTTTCAGTGAATTCTCAGTGTTCGACTGAGGAGTGGACGTAGATCTTTAAGGATCGAACAACTATAAAACCTTGTGTTCTTTATTTTTGTTTTATTGTTTCTGCTTGCTGCTTTGAAACCTAGCAACCTCAAGTTGCTAGAGTATATCTGAAACACTCTAACACCTACCTCGAGCTAAACATTTGTGAAAGAGACTAAGTGCAAGTAACTTTATTATTCCGCTGCATTTGCTAAGTAGCTTTTGGCTGCTTATCACGACTCTAATAAGGGACCAACAAGTGGTATCAGAGCAGGAGGTCGTAAGACTTACTGCTTCTGAGTCGCTTTTGACCAGATCTACATACTCTTCCAAAGTATAATAAAGAGAAGTTAAACTCATGGCAGTAGATGGCCACCATCCAGCTCCAAAGTTTACATCCGGAGATGGTGGACGTTCTTTCTAACGGGCCCATAAAGATCATGAAGCCCAAAATTTTTGTAGGTCCAGTTGCTGAGGGGCAACCGAGACCACCTCCGATGATCGAGAAGACATTTGATGAATGGACGGTTGAGGACAAGAAAAGAGTTCAGCTAGAGTATGATGGTCTTGGATCAGAGTCGTCGTAGTGAATATCAAATGACTAACACCTTAATGCAGTGGAAGATTAATGATTATCTTGCACTTAAGTTCTTGTAAAAAATGTTTAGCTTGGAGTTGTTCTTAGGGTTTCTTACAGGTAGATACTCTAGCAACTTTCGAAGTTAGGTTTCAAATCACCACAATCAACAGTAAGCAATAAAACAGTAAAGAACGCACAAGATGTATAGTGGTTCGATCTTAAAGATCTACATCCACTCCTCAGTCGTATCACTGAGAATTTCACTAAAAAGATATTTGAAGTACAAGGAATCGCTTATCTCTTGTAGCAAGCGGTGAGCTTTCGAGCCGGCCACTACAAAGCTATCATCCATTACTTCGATCTCTTCGGTCAGCAGCTACGGCCAAGTCAAAGGCGCACCTTCGTAAAACTTGTCATTTGCTGTAATGGAAGTTTTATAGTTCTCTCCTGAACTTTGTCTGGTTTTGGCAACAGCCCGTCGGAGTCAATTCCTTTTCAGAGATGTGACTGCTGGATGCTTCCTAGTATAGAAGGTATCCCAATGATTAGATTCTTGAACAAAGTCAAGGAATGTCTTCAAGGTAGTGTCAGATATTCAATGGGGGACACTATGGTTGTTGAGAGCTTTGAATACTTCTCTTTAAGAGGGCTCTCAACTGAATACTCTCTCTTTTGCTTTGTTCGCTTTTGTCAAATGAATCTCTTTTCGCTTTTCAGTTGTTCAAGTGTTTGAATGAGCGAGTATGAGCAGTAGTAGTTCGAGTAGTAGTCGTCTCTCTCTCTTGGACTTCTCTTTTATATCTGGAGATTCAAACTTTGAATCTCCAGACCCGTTAGACACAATGGTCTTCTCCGTCCAAAATGGTTACTTGCGTTTTCTTCCTTTCCGGCGTCGTACAGTACCTTTTTACCTATTTCGGGTAAGGCATTTGTCCTTTGTTGTACCTTCTGTCAGAACGGGCATCTTTAGCAAGTGTTTGCTAGGTTTCTTTGCTTAGCATTCTATCGGAGAATGCTGGAAACCTTCTGCTAAGCCATTTGACTCTTTTGATTGCTAAGTACTTCTAGCAATCTGTCTTCGTAGCCAATCTGCTGAATCCTCAGTTGTTGCTTACTCAGCACTTGAGTCTTGGTTCTTGATTGTTATATCTTCTAGAAATCTCTTCCGTAGCAGCGAATGCTGACTCCTTCAGCATTCTGCTATCTTCTTACTGTAGTAGCGAATGCTGACTCCTTTAGCATTTCGCTATCTTCATTCTGCTAACTGCTAAGCGAATGCTCCTAGCAGTCTCTTCTTTTCAGCATATGATTGCTAGCACCTTAGCAATCACTCTTCTTAGCACATGACTACTTTCTTCCTTAGCAGTCATCCTTGTCTGTTGACTTCTCTAGCAGCTACCATATGTTGAGAATACTTCTAGCAATCTAATCTATTACAACTCGATATTTTTCCTAAACAGGACATTACACATGAGTTGCTAGACTATGCTAGACTTCAGCAATGATCGACCAACTAGCTAAGGCTTTGATTCAACAAAACCTTTTACAATTTTGATCTAAGGGAGAATTACAATATAATTCCTAACAATTTCCCCTTTTTTGGTGCCATCAAAGCTTACTATCACTTGCTGAATCTAAGAAGGAAAAATATCAGAGTTTACAAGTATTCAAATCTAGAAAACTATCTCAAAATTTAACCAACTTAAATCTTAGCAAGGATTGGTTTAAAAATTCCCCCTCAACAAAGTGCTGGGAAATATTTCTCGATTAAACATAAGTAAAACTGCTACTTCAGAATATGCTAGAATCTAGCACCAAAATAATTCAGCAAGCATTTTACCAACCAATCCAAAGACATAGGACTCAGCATCCACATGCAATTTTCGTTGAATACAAAAAAAATGTATATCAACTAAGACACAAGAAAAGTGTATATCGACCAAGCATTGTGCTGCCTCCATGGCTTGGACAATCTCTCCTTGAGCATCTGAGTAGTGAGTTTCCTCGGCAATTAAGAGCATTGTTGCGCTCTTGGCTTGAGCAATTTCAGCTTGAGCATCCAAGTAGCGAGCCTCCTCAGCCATTATTCGCTCTGCTACCTCCATGATCTGAACAGTCTCAGCAACTTTAGCCTCCTCTGCTTGAGCCGCTTGTACTACGTTAAGGATGTCAAGTTCTAAAAATAGGACAAACCTTTTATCTTGAGCTCTCAGCTCTGCGACCTCACGCTCAGCAGCTATAGCAGCCATCCTGGCCAGTAGCCTTTCCTTCTTTATAGCTTCATATTCTGCTTGGTGCCTATGATATTCAGCAGCTACTCGTGCTTGGCGCTTTGATAATTCAATCCTGGCATCAGAGTAGCCATCTGGAAGCAAATGAAGATTTCGGCAAGGATTTTGGAGTGGAGAACAGCCTATGGGCACGAATGGCTTGAAGTCTTGCAAGCACTTGCTTATCAGAATATTGCTTCGTTCCGGACAATTGATCCATCCAGTCATTGGCCCATTTCTTCTCCTTCCTCCAAAAATTCAGACCCTTAGCTGTGATCACCAGCATTCGCTCCTCGAAACATAGCTGGTGCATCATATAATCCATCTTCTTCCATCTCCTGAACTCTTCACTCAATAACTTTCCTTCGGGTGTGGTCTCATCAAGCTCAGCATAAAACACGTTGGCAATGTCTCTTTCAACCTCGGCCAACACAAATTCTTCTGTCTCTGAGAGCATAGGAAATAGATCAGAATTTACCTTCTCCTCGAGGTAGACCGGTGCACACCATTGAGCGATCCTTCGTAACTTGAATCTCTTTCCTGGTAACCCTTTGAAAGGGACTCAGAGTACCTCATTGTCACCTGTTGGGACTTTCCTCAGGAAGCGAGTGTCATAAACGTCCTCAGATTCTCCATCAGAATCGGAATCGGAAAAGCAGGAAGCTAAAAAGGCTGGATCTTGTTCAACATACCCCTCGGGCCTTGCCTCAGCAGGAGTATCGGTGCTAGGCCTCACCTCAGCAGCAATCTCCGTGCTAGGCCTCTCCTCAACAGGAATCTCCATGCTAGGCCTTGCCTCAGCATTTGACCCTTCAGCTCCAGCAGACGTGCTAGCATCGGGCTCAACATTCCGTCTCGAGCCAGAAGCTTCATCAAACACAACATCCTCCTCAACACTGCTGTTTCCTCCTTGTGCATCATCATGCTCCTTTATCAAGACCCCTCCTTGGCCATGAGGACGGTCGGGGGCATCAAAATCACCAGCCTCCATCAATTTGTCGAAGTCTTGATCGGTCAAGGCGTCGTGTTCGAGCACGATCTCCTCTGCAACCACAGGTGTGGGAATGGGAACATCCGCAACCTGTTTCTCTTTCCCTTTCTTAGTAGCAACAAGTGCTAGTCTTTTGGCCTCCTCGGCTGCTCGTGCTACCAATGCAGCAACTTCCCTGGCTGCTAGCTGATCAGCAGCTTTCTTTGCAGCGATCTCCTCAGGAGTCTGCTTCACTTGTTCAAAGTTGCGATCTCTTGCTTCGAAGGTGATTATTTCCATCTCCTTTTATACTTCTCTGTCTCCTTTGCCTTTAGCTCTGCCTTCCTTTTCAAATTCTTCTTCCTTACAGCTCATAATCTCTCTTCAAAAGGTTTAGAAAAGAGGGGAGTGTCTTGTGCTTGCTTCTCAGCAGCCTCTTTTTCCGCAGCTTCTTTCTCTGCAGCTTCTTTGTCAGTAGCCTTGACAAGCCTTCTGTGTGTCCTCTTCTTTTCAGGAGAGGTCACATCCGTGCGCTTCCTCTTGGGTATGACGACCGCAAGTTGACCCAAAGCTTGAGCCGGTTGCTCAGCTTGTTTCTTGGCAAATATCTCCTCAATCTGCTCCGCAGGAAGATTTCCCAGCTTCTTGATCTCATCAAGATCCTGGAAGCATTACTCGGTCTCAGCAGCCTTGGTCGTAGCAGCAATCTCCTAAGGGGTTAGAGCAACTGCATGCTCCAATCTCTGAAAAGATAACTCTGATGGATGGGGCTCTTCCGAAGAAGTAGGAATCTTGGTGGCAATGTCGGACTTGCCCTTTAGTATGATTGGTCGGGTAGGATCGGTAGGGGCTGGTTCTTCCTCGTCTGTGGGATGAAGTCCGTAGGAAGAAGATTCTCTCCTCTGTCAAGCTTCTTCTTGTGGAAGAACATCTCTATGGACTTGCTTATCTTTAACCCAAAATTGACGTTGGAGGTAAAGACACCCTTCTCCTTCATCTTAAGGTTCTTCTTGGCGTGCTCTAATCACCGCCCATAGAAGAATTCGGCCCAATTGCCTTTGATCCCGTCAACTAATGCCATCATAACAGCATACTTCTTCGCCAAAAGTTTAGAATATGAACCGACATCACACTGAAACATCTTGATTACCAGCTCAGCAAGGAGCTTGAAATCATCCTTGAATTGGTTAATTGGGGTCGCTACCTTGAATGTGATTGGCTTCCCTTTCAGATCTTTTACCAATTCTGGCTTCTTCCTTTGCTTCCACATTTTCTCCATTTCCTCTAGATCGTTGACCTTGTAGGTAGCAATACGCTTGCCGGTGTTGGGAAGCTCAAACTTAGCAGCAAGAATGGCAGCATTTAATTCCAAAATTGTGCCAAACACCGAAGTCTTCAAGGACTTCTGGTTGTCCTCAGCTACGAACGGCTCGCGCGTAGAATTTAGAAACCATATGCGGGTGGAACCAAAGTGGTTCTGCTGACAAGTATTGAATTACCCCTGCCTTGGCTAAGGCTTCAATTATCCATTCCAGAATTTAAAGCGCAGCAAGAGGAGTGTAGAGTATGCGGTCTTTCATAATTTGCGTAGCGCACCTCTGATTTTTGTACAGACTGGATGTCTCCTTCTTCTTGGCTAGCGTAACAAGTTGGCCGTACGGGATATCATCTTCCACGTCTTCCTTCTTGACTATCCCGGTGAACCCAAGTGCCCACCTTTCGTGGAGAATCACATCGACAGTAAGGGAATGGATGGGGATTCCGAATTCAGTAGAGGAATTAGACGCGTCGGAGTGTGTAGAGGATTCAGATTGTTGGGGAGATTCAGGATTATCAGACATTTTTGAAGAACTTGACAGGATTTTTGAGAGAGAGTTTGGGGATTGAGAGAGAACGAAAGCTAGGGATTCAAATATCAAAGATTTCAGAAGGTTTAAAAAATGAACAAAGTATGGTTAATATACCTTCTGAATGCTAGATCTGACGGTTGGGGGAGCACCGCTTCAGATCCAATCGACGGTTCAGGATTAACGAGACTCTTCATATGGTTACCCACGCCCCAAAACACTCGAGTACTTGTGACGTGTCGACTCCTGATTTGGCGCAACCAGTTGCACGCATTAAATGTAGCGTGTCGGACACATTAATTCAAATTCAAATCCTTCCCGCTTTGACTTCTTGGAGAGTCGGAGATTGCTGAGAGCTTGGACTCAACAATCTTCTAGCTTTGAAATCCTTAGCACTCAAATAGTCTGCTGAGATCTTGGACTCAGCATCCGGATCCTAGCATCCACATATTCTAGCATCCAAGAATCTCATCATAGCATTCTCATGTTGTCTGCTGAGAGCTTGGACTCGGCAAACATTTCTTAGCAACCATATCTCAGCAACAAGAATCAACAACTCAAAAACGTAAGCTAGGATACGTTTCTCTCCATCTTCTCCGAAAATCCAAGAAATCCAGAAAGAATGAGAGTTAAAAACTCATTCATCCATAGCATCTTCTAGCTCCATGAGGCCTAACTTTAGACATAATTCTTTGAATCGGGCCTCAGCAAGCGACTTCGTGAAGATATCTGCTAGCTGATCTTCAGTGCATATGTATTGGACATCAATATCCTTCTTCTCTTGATGATCTCTGATGAAGTGATGTCGGATATCTATATGCTTCGTCCTTGAATGATGAACGGGGTTCTTCGTTATGCACATAGCACTATTGTTGTCACAGTATATCGGTACACATTCAGGAGCAATATCATAATCTTGCAATTGCTGCCTAATCCACAACACTTGCGTACAATAGCTTGCGACTGCTACATATTCTGTTTCGGTTGTAGACGTAGCCACAAAGTGCTACTTCTTGCTAAACCAACTAATCAGCTTATGTCCAAGGAATTGGCATGTCCCGCTGGTGCTCTTCCGATCAATCTTGCACCCTCCAAAGTCTGAGTCTGAATAACCACTGAGTGCTAGCCCATCAGACCTTGGGTACCAAATTCCTAGACCCTCGGTACACTTGAGGTATCGGATAATCCTTAGCAACATCCAATGTGACTTCTTAGGATTTGCTTGATATCTCGCGCATACACCGACAGAATAAGAAATATCTGGTCTGCTAGCTGTTAAGTAAAGCAAGGATCCGACGATACCTCTATATAATGTAGGATTCACAGGTTCTCCTCCTTCATTGAGGCTTATCTGGCAGCTCGTGCTTACTGGAATCCTTAAGCTCTTCGTCTTTTCAGGACAATACTTAGCAATCAGATCACGAATGTACTTCCTCTAGTGAATGAAGATTCCATCACTTGATTGTTGGACTTGCAATCCGAGAAAGTAGGACATCTTTCCCATCATAATCATTTGGAAGTTACTTTGCATCAGCTCTGAAAATTTATCACATAAGCTTTGATTCTTAGAGCCAAAGATAATGTCATTGACATATATCTGCACAAGTAAGATACTTCCTTCATCCTTGATGCGAAAGAGAGTTTGATCGATTTTCCCTTTCTTGAAACTATTGTCTAGCTAAAACTTTGACAATGTTCCATACCATGCCCTCGGTGATTGCTTCAAACCATATAAGGCTTTTCTTAGCCTATAAACTTGGTTTCCTTGCTCGAAGCCTGGTGGTTGCTCAAGGTACACCTCTTCCTTGAGCTCACCATTCAGAAAGGCACTCTTCACGTCCATCTGCATCACAAAGAACTCACGATGTGCAGCATATGCGAGGAACAATCTTATTACTTCCAATCGGGCTACTGGAGCAAACGTCTCATCGTAATCAATTCTTCCGCATTGTATATAGCCTTTTGCTACTAGACGAGCTTTATTTTGGACGACATGTCCTAACTCATCTTTCTTGTTCTTGAAAACCCACTTGGTTCCAATAACACTTTGATGTCCGGGTCTATCCACTAAATCCCAAACATGATTGCGCGTGAATTCAACAAGCTCCTCTTGCATAGCATTCACCCAATCTGAGGATTGTAGAGCATCTTCAACCTTCGTAGGCTCTTCATGCGATATATAACACGCTAGTATCGCATTGCCTTGTGGTGTCCTTACAGGATCATTGACATCATTAATCACAGCATCTAGGGGGTGATCTCGTAGCCATCTTGGTCTTGGATTGCTGGTTGCTGGGGTTGCATTGCTAGCTTCGCCTGCTGAAGTGTTCTCTGCTAGAACATTCTCCTCAGCAATCGCCTGGGGTTCAACATCCGGTACCTCAGCATTTGACATCTCAGCAACATGAATCTCAGCATTCTAGACTTCAGCAGTTGGAATCTCAGCATTCCGCAACTCAACAACTGGGATCTCAGCATCGTCCTTAGCGATTTCCTCAGCAACGCCCAATCTTCCTTCAGCAATACGTCCTTGATCTGGGATTTCTTCATCTTCTTCTTCAAGCGATCCCAGAATATCCAAATTATCATTAAGATAAATTTGGTTGGTGGCCTCAGCATGATCATTAGCATCATCGGCCCGGTCAGCATTTTGGTCACCTGCTGAGTGCGTCTGGGTTGGATTACAATCACTTATAGACTTAGTCGGGTCAATCTTCATATTTTCGAAAGAATTCAAGATCGATTGACCATGGACATCATTAGCCTCATGATTGCTATCCTCTTTCTCTCTTATAACTTTGCGCACTAAGGTAGACTCATCAAAAATAACATTGCATGTTATTTCTACAACTTGAGTCATCTTGTTTAACACTCTATAGCCTTTGTAAGATGGGTGTCCATATCATAGGAACACACCTTCATCAAACTTAGGCGAAAAAGTGTTAAGCTTCGACTTCCCATTGTTATGAATATAACATGTCGAACCAAAAGCACGAAGATAAGTAATAGAAGGCTTACGACCATTGTACACTTCATAAAGAGTCTTATTGAATCTACCATTGATTGTGCTCCTATTTTGTGTATAGCAAGCTGTCATGACTGCTTCGCCCCAATACTTTCCATTTAGATCGGAATCGGCTAGCGTTCATTGCACTGCTTCCTTCAAGGTCCTGTTCCTTCTCTCTGCTAGACCATTCTGCTGGGGGTCCTAGCAGTGGATTTCTTAAGCCCGATACCAGCTTCGGCGCAAAAATCCATCAAAATCCCATTGCAGTACTCGGTCCCGTTATCAGATCTAATCCTCTTAACGGTAACCTCTTTGTTATTCTGCTCTTTAAGGATCAGCTCTGGTAGAATGAGCTTGACTTTGTCTTTGGTTCTTAGCAAACGAACCCATGTATACCTGGAAAAATCATCAACAACCACAAGTGTATAAACCTTTTTACTTACAGTGGCTGGAGTGACTGGGCCAAATAAATCCATGTGCAAGAGCTCTAGGATTCTCTCTGAAGTGGCCTTCTCCGGGTTTGATCTGAAGGATGCCTTTGTCTGCTTCCCTTGCTGGCAAGCTTTGGACACACCTTCCTTTTGGAATGTCTCAGCAGGCAATCCCTCAACAAGCTTGTGCTTGGCTAGGTGGTTGATGGTCTTGAAATTCAGGTGGGTCAACCTCTTATGCCATATCCAATTGGTTTCTTCCCTGTTCAATGCTACAAAACTAGAATGTTACGGCCCACTTTGCCAATCAACAATATATAGGCCACCCTTGCGGATGCCTCTAAGCTTTACTTCACCTGTAGCATTGTCAGCAATTGAACAACCAGTATTAATGAAAGAAACGGTGTACCCATTTTCGCATAGATGGCTTATGCTTAGCAGGTTGTGTTTGAGATTGGAGATGAGCGCAACATTGATAATCCTTAGTCTATTTTGCTCTATGCATCCTCTCCCAATCACTCTGCCTTTGCTGTTGTCACCAAACATGACTGTGGGGCCATAGAATCTTTGAATATCTGAGAACAACTCTTCATCCCTCGTCATGTGCGCTGAACAACCACTATCTAGGATCCACTCATTTGACATACTTGATGTCTTAGCTCTTGGATCCTGTTCCCGCAAAACAATCAACACGTTGATTTAGGTACCCGATTAGCATCCGGTCCTGCAGAATTAACGTGGATCATGGTTCCATTTGGAACCCACATCTTGGTGATTTTTAAGACTTTCTTCTTGGTATCACCCTTAGCAACCTTCTCGATCTTTGGATAAGCATGCTTTGCATAATTAGGTCTAGGTGGAGTTGTGTGCTTAGCCTTCCTAGTCCTTTGAAATGGAAATCGATTGGACTCAGGCCTCACATAGGTGTACCACTATGTGGTGTGTACGTAGGATACTATGGTGTTACAGCATGGTATGCTACCTGCTTGGCCTTAGTGAAGGAAGGATATGCTATCGTAGCATTAGATATATAATGCTTAGCATTCCTCCTTGGCACTACTGAGTGTGATCTAGCAGACATCCTCTGGGTACTATGCTGAGACCCAGTAGATGTATGTTTAGCAGGCACTCTCTAGGTACTCTGCTGAGATCTAGCAATCGCATGCCTAGCAGGCAGCCTCTGTGTATTCTGCTGAGGTCCAGCAAAAGCATGCTTGCTACGCCAATTTGTCTGCTTAGCAGTTGACGGCTCAGCAATTACCTTTCCTTTACCTTTGTCAACATTGACTTTTCCAACAGAAATGAATAAAATATTTTTCTGCTTAGAAAATTCAGCATTCTTACTCAAGGCTTCCTTAGAGGATTTTGCTTCAACACAACCAAGGCCCAATCCTGATTTATCAGAATGTTTCCTTTGTTGGCTCACAATGGCACTAAGAACTGCCTTGTTGGATGTGTAAGCACAAATACATTCCTCTTTAGGTTTACTTTTTAAAGCAAAATTTTCCTTTTCAATAATTTGAAAATTTTCAGATAACTTAGAGTAATCTGCTTTGAGTTTCAAAAACTCCTCACTTTCAGACCTTAGTCTTTTGACTTCCTCGGTCAAGGATGTAACTTTTAATTTCAGTGAGGTATTCTCTCCTACAATGGCATTTTTTTTATCTCATACAACTTTGAAAACTCAATAGAAAGCTTTGTGAGATAATCATCCTCAGAATCTTGAAAAGAATCCTCCGATTCATGTACGACTGCTGAACTAGAAATGCTAGTAGATTGTACCTTATGCGCATCAACTGCTAGAGCCGACTCATCATTCTGCTCAGCATCAGCATCCTCATCATCAATAATATCTGCCATAAGGACCAGCATGGCCTCCTCATCATCCTCTTCTGATAAATAGTACTCCTCATCATTGTCGGGGATGTCGGGCACTTCGGTCCTGGTCAGCAACGCTCTTGTGATCGCTTTGACAGCTCTTCTCTCAAATCTTTCCTTGAGGCGCTCTCTTTCCTCCTTGCTCACTTTAGGACATTCATGCTTTAGATGATCTGGCGAGTTACACTTAAAGCACGTCCTGGGCTTTCTATCTGCTGATCTGGAGGAAGATGTGAGCTTGGACTCCTTCTCGGCTTTAGCTTTCAGCATAAGCTTCTGAAGTCTTTTCATCTGCTCTTCGAGCTCACTAATCTTTAGATCCAGATTCTGTGATCCTGAGGTTGAAGTAACCTCATTCGCTGGGTAAGCTGGAGCAGATCTCTCATGATTGTGGAAGGGCTTCCTTGGCTTCAATTTTCCAGCATCTCTCTTCAGAAAGAATGCTAGATCTTCCGGGGGTACAACATTTGATGATGAAGTTTGCGTAGCAGCGGCTTCGTTCTTCTTTGATTGCTGTATAATAAATTCATGAGCTTTGAGTTGAGCAAATACCTCAGATGTAGACATCTTGCTGAGGTCCTTTTCGCTCAAGATTGTCATCTTTACAAACCAATCACTCCTTGGAAAGAGCATGGAAATGATCTTGTTGCTCATTTCTCCATTCTCGTACGCCTTTTCCAAGTTCCGGAGCTCTCCAATGATAGTGTTGAATCTCTCTTCCATTGCTTGAATAGATTCTCCGGCAATCAAGAGAAAGATTCATACTTATCTACAGCTACCTGGAGTTTGTTGCTCTGTCTCCTGGGAATATTCATAGACATAATCCCACATTTCTTTGGTTGTATCAAAAACTAATGCTTTGTCTGCCATTTGCAACAGCAAAGAGTCAAGGATCAGCTTCTTTGCTAGATATTCTAGCTGGGCTTTCTTCTTGTCCTCAACCGTCCATTCATCAAACTTCTTCTCGATCATTTGCGGAGGTCTCGGTTGACCTTCAGTGACTGGACCGACGAAGGGGTTAACCTTCATAATCCTTATGGGACCTTTGGTGAGAACATCCACCATCTTTGGATGTATACTCTGGAGTTGGATAGTGGCAAGCTTCTGCCATGAGTTGAACTTCTCCCTGGTATACTTTGGCAAAGTATGGTTCATCTCGACAAGCTTAGAGTTCCTAAGCTAGAGCAAAAAAAGAACAAAATACCAGTGCAAGGAAAAAAATACAGATATGGTCTTAAAGAGACTCAGAAGCAGTCGGTCGTTCGACCTACCGCTCTGATACCACTTGATGGTCCAAGATCAGAGTCGTCGTGGTGAATAGCAAATGACTAACACACGAATGCAGCAGAAGATTAATGATTATCTTGCACTTAAGTTCTTTTCAAAAATGTTAAGCTCGGAGTTGTTCTTAGGGTTTCTTACAGGTAGATACTCTAGCAACTTTCGATGCTAGGTTTCAAATCACCACAATCAACAGTAAGCAATAAAATAGTAAAGAACACACAAGATTTATAGTGGTTTGATCTTAAAGATCTACGTCCACTCCTCAGTCGTATAACTGAGAATTTCACAAAAAAGATATTCGAAGTACAAGGAATCGCCTATCTCTTGTAGCAGGCGGTGAGCTTTCGAGCCGGCCACTACAAAGCTATCCTCCGTTACTTCGATCTCTTCGGTCAGTAGGTACGACCAAGTCAAGGGCACACCTTCGTAAAACTTGTCCTTCGCTGTAATGGAGGTTTTATAGTTCTCTCCTGAACTTTGTCTGGTTTTGGCAACAGCCCGTCGGAGTCAATCCCTTTTCAAAGATGTGACTGCTGGATGCTTCCTAGTATGGAAGTTATCCCAATGATTAGATTCTTGAACAAAGTCAAGGATACTCTTCAAGATAGTTTCAGATATTCAATGGGGGACACTATGGTTGTTGAGAGCTTTGAATACTTCTCTTTAAGAGGGCTCTCAACTGACTACTCTCTCTTTTGCTTTGTTCGCTTTTGTCAAAGGAATCTCTTTTCGCTTTTCAGTTGTTCAAGTGTTTGAATCAGCGATTATGAGTAGTAGTAGTAGTAGTTCGAGTAGTAGACACAACGGTCTTCTCCGTCGAAAATGGTTACTTGCTTTTTCTTCCTTTCCAGCGTCGTACAGTACCTTTTTACCTACTTCGGGTAAGGCTTTTGTCCTTTGTTGTACCTTCTGTCAGAACGGGCGTCTTTAGCAAGTGTTTGTTAGGTTTCTTTGCTTAGCATTCTATCGGAGAATGCTACCTTCTGCTAAGCCATTTGACTCTTTTGATTGCTAAGTACTTCTAGCAATCTGTCTTCGTAGCCAATCTGCTGACTCCTCAGCTGTTTCTTACTCAGCACTTGAGTCTTGGTTCTTGATTGCTATATCTTCTAGCAATCTCTTCCGGAGCAGCGAATGCTGACTCCTTCAGTATTCTAGCATTCTGCTATCTTCTTACTGTAATAGCGAATGTTGACTCCTTTAGCATTTTGCTATCTTCATTCTACTGACTGCTAAGCGAATGCTCCTAGCAGTCTCTTCTTTTCAGCATATGATTGCTAGCACCTTAGCAATCACTCTTCTTAGCACATAACTACTTTCTTCCTTAGCAGTCATCCTTGTCTGTTGACTTCTCTAGCAGCTACCATATGTTGAGAATACTTCTAGCAATCTAATCTATTACAACTCGATATTTTTCCTAAACAGGACATTACACATGAGTTGCTAGACTATGCTAGACTTCAGCAATGATCGACCAACTAGCTAAGGCTTTGATTCAACAAAACCTTTTACAATTTTGATCTAAGGGAGAATTACAACATAATTCCTAACAGAGTATCTAGCAAAGAAGCTCATTCTAGTTTGTCTACCCTCGTTGATGGCAGACAAGGCTCTAGACTTTGATACAGCTATGGAGATGTGGGACTTTGTTTGCGCATCTTCCCAGGAGACAGACCAAATGAAACGAAACAAACTCCAGGTAGCTGTCGATAAGTATGAGTCTTTCTCTATGCTTGCAGGTGAATCCATTCAAGCGATGGAGGAAAGATTCAACACCATTGTTGGAGAGCTCCGGAACTTGGAAAAGACATATGATAATGGAGAAATAAACAACAAGATCATTTCCAAGCTCTTTCCAAGGAGTGATTGGTTTGTGAAGATGACGAGTCTGAGCAAGAAAGACCTCAGCAAAATGTCTACATCTGAGGTATTTGCTCAACTTAAAGCTCATGAGTTTATAATACAACAATTGAAGTAGAACGAAGCAGCTGTTGCGCAAACTTCGTCATCAAACGCTGTACCCCCGGAGGACTTAGCATATTTTGCTAAGAAAGATGCTGGAAGGTGGAAGCCGAGGAAACCCTTCCACAATAATGAAAGATCTGCACCAATTTCACCAGCAATGGAGGTTGCCTCAACCTCAATCTCACAGCATGTAGATCTCAAGATCAGTGAGCTCGAAGAGCAGATAAGAAAGCTTCAAAAGCTCATGTTGGAAGCTAAAGCAGAGAAGGAAGCCAAGGAAGCTAAGCTCACATCCTCCTCTAGATCAGCAGAAAGAAAGCCTAGGACGTGCTTTGAGTGCAATTCGCCAGATCATCTAAAGCACGAGTGTCCAAAGGTGAGCAAGGAGGAAAGAGAGCGCGTCAAGCAAAGATTTGAGAGAAGAGTTGTCAAAGTAGTCACCCGAGCACTGCTGACCAGGACGGAAGTGCCAGATATTCCTGACAATGATGAGGAATATTATTCATCAGAAGAGGATGATGAGGAGGCCATGCTGGTCCTTATGGCGGATATCATTGATGATCAGGATGCTGAAGCTGAGCAGAATGCTGAGTCGGCTCTAGCAGTCGATGCTCAGGGGGTACATTCTACTAGCATTTCTAGTTCAGCAATCATACATGAATCGGAGGATTCTTCTTTAGATTCCAAGGATGATTATCTCACAAAGCTTTCAATAGAGTTTTAAAAAATGTAGGCGATAAAAAATGCTATTGTGGGAGAGAATACCTCATTGAAACTCAAAGTTACATCTTTGACCGAGGAAGTCGAAAGACTAAGGTCTGATAGTGAGGAGCTTTTGAAACTCAAAGCTGATTACTCCAAGCTCACTGAAAATTTTCAAATTATTGAAAAAGAGAATCTAGCTTTGAAGAACAAACCTAAGGAGGATTGCATATGTGCTTACACATCCAGCAAGGTAGTTTTAAGTGCCATTGTTAGCCAACAAAGAAAACATTCTGATAAATCAGGATTGGGTCTTGGTTGTGTTGAAGCCGTAGGAAAATGCTCTAAGGAAGTTTTGAGTAAGAATGCTGAATTTTCTAAGCAGAAAAAGATTTTATTCGTTTCTGTTGGAAAAGTCAATGCTGACAAAGGTAAAGGTGAGACAAGTGCTGAGTCGTCAACTGCTAAGCAGAAAGATTGGCGTAGCAAGCATACATCTCCTAGATCTCAGCAGAGTACCCAGAGAATTCCTGCTAGGCATGCTTCTGCTGGATCTCAGCAGAGTATCCAGAGAATGCCTGCTAATGCGTGCAACTGGCTGTGACAAACCAGGATTCGACACGTCAAAAGCACTCGAGCGTTTTGGGGCGTGGGATACCATACGAAGAGTCTCGCAATTTATGAACCGTCGATTAAATCTAAAGCGGTCTACCCCCAACCGTCAGATCCAGCACTCAGAAGGTATTTAAACAATACTTCGTCAAATTTGCAAACCTTCTGAATTCTGAATCTTTGAATCCCTAGCCCTCATGCATTCAAACTCTCAAAATTCCTTTGAGTCTCCCAAATTTCTCAAGAATTTCTTCCAATCCTGAATCTTCTACTTCTACCTAAAAGAATACTCCCCCTGAAATTCCTTCTAAGTTAAACCTACTCCTATCGATGGCACTCCTCTTCACGAAAGGCATGCACCTGGTTTTACAATGATAGTCAAGAAGGAGGATATCGATGATTCGATTTTGTACGCTCGCCTGGTTACTCTTGCGAGGAAGAAGGAGCAGTCTGGGCTCTCCAATGCTCAGAGGAGAGCGACTCAGATCATGAAGGACAGGATCCTATACATGCCTCTTGCTGCTGTACATTTTCCAGATTGGGTAATGAACACCTTGGCTAAGGAGTAGGTAGTTCAATATTTGTCGGCTGAACCGTTGAGGATCATGAAGGACAGGATCCTATACACACCTCTTGCTGCTGTACATTTTCCAGATTGGGTAATGAACACCTTGGCTAAGGAGCAGGTAGTTCAATATTTGTCGGCTGAATCGTTGAGGTTTCACCCCCATATGATTTCTAAATTTTATGCAAGAGCAGTGATAGCAGATGATCACAAGTCATTCACGACCTCTGTTTTTGGGACATTGATTACTGTGACTGCTGAGGTTCTTGCCAAGACATTCGGACTTCGCAACTCAGGCAAACGCATCGCTACCTACAAAGTTGTAATACAGATGAAATGAAGGCCAGGTGAGAACAATGGAAGAAGCCCGACATGAAAGAGGACGCGAAGCATCCATGGAAGGTTGCAACGCCTACCAATTAGTTCAAGGAGGATTTCAGACTCCTCACTAATTTGGTTATTAAAATGTTCCAGTGCGACGCCAGGTCGTACTCAGAACTCTCAGCGAAGAAATACGCCGTGTTGATGGTGTTAGTAGATGGAGTTGAAGGAAACTGGGCACAGTTCTTTTTCGAGCGCTGGTTAGACCATGTGAAGAAGAACATGAAGATCAAGACGGATGGGATCTTCACATCTAATGTGAATTTTGGGTTGAAGATAAGCAAGTTTATTGAAACTATCTTTCAGAAGGACGAGCTTGACAGGGGTGAGTCGTTGCTCCCTACTGACTTCATCCCACTAACGAAGAAGATGCCGACCCCTGCGGATATGTCCCGCCCGCGTATGCTGAAAAGGAAATCCAATGTTGACCCCAACGATCCTACTTCTGAGGATGATGAGGACCTTGCAACTCTAGTCGTTCAGCAATTGGAGCAAGCAATCCCCATGACTGCTGAAGAGATTGCTGCTGCCAAGAAGGCCGTAGAAACCCAGAAGTGTTTTCAAGATCTCGCTAACATCGAGAAGCTCGGAGATCTGCCTGCAAAGAAGATAGAAGAAATTCTTGCTAAGAAGCAAGAAGGGCAACCTGCTCAGATTTTGGGTCAGCTTGCTGCAGAGATCCCAAAAAGGAAGAGAGCAGACACTATTTCTCCTAAAAAGAAGAAGCGGACACGAAGGAGGCTCGTCAAAACCGTTGAGAAAGAAGCTGCTGAGAAAGAAGCTTCTGAGAAAACTCCTGCTGCTGAGGAACTAGGGAACGTAAGTCCACTTTATGCTAAGCCTCTATCTGAAAGATTGAAAGATATAAGGGAGAGAAACAGGAAGAGGAAGTTGAACCAGCAAGTGCATGAGAGGAAAAGGTACAAGAAAGAAATGGAAAGGATAACGTTTGAAGCGAGGGACCGAAATTTTGAACAAGTCATGGCCACCGCTGAAGAGCGAGCAGCGAAGAAGGCTGCTGATGAGCTAGCAGCAAAGGAAGCAGCTATGTTGCTAGAGCGTGCTGCTGAGGAAGCTAGCAGATTAGCAGCAGAGCATGAAGCTTAGGAGGCCGCTAAGCACAAAGGGAAGCAAGTTGTTCAACTTCCCACCACCACACATTTGCCAGAGCATGATGCGCTGTCCGACAAAGACTTACATAGATTGCTGGAGGCAGGAGTCTTTGATGCTCCTGCACGTCCTGAAGGTCAAGGAGGAGTTCTTATTCGGGAGCCTACTGCTCAACCTGCTCAGAATATGGAGGTTGGAACCTCTAGATCAGGACAAAATGCTGAGCAAGGTGCTAGCATTGCTGAAGGCGGTGCTGACGTTTCGAATGCTGAGGAGAGGCCCAACAATGATGGCGCTGAGGATCAGAATGCTGAGCAAGTTGCTAGCATTTCGCAGACTATTGAGGAGAGGTCGAATGCTGAAGCAAGGCCTAGCACAAATATTCCCTCATCTGCTGAGGCAATGCAGGAGGACAAAGAAAATAATCAAGGCTTTTTAGCCTCATGTTATTCAGATTCTGATTCTGATGGCGAATCTGAAGATGTGTATGATGCCAGATTCCTAAGGAAGATTCCGACCGGCACCAATGAAGAGCTCAGAGTTCCTTTCAAATGACTCCCAGGGCGCAGATTCAAGATAAGGCGCATAGCACAATGGTGTGCTCCTGTATTTCTCGAGGAAGAGGTAAAAACTGACATTTTTCCTATTATCTCTGAGATAGAAGAATTTATTTTTGTTGAGATAGAGCAAGATATTGCCAACATTTTCTATGTTGAGTTGGATGAAACGACCAAGGAAGGGAAGCTGTTAGCAACTGAGTTCAAGAGATGGAAATTCTTTGATTACGTCATGCATCAATTATGCTTTGAGGAAAGGATGCTGGTAACCACCACTAAGGGCCTCAACTTCTGGAGGAAGGAAGAAAAATGGGCAAACGACTAGATCGATCAAGTATCCAGGACTAAACAATTCTCTGATAAGCAAGTTCTTATAAGACTTCAAGCCATACGAGTTCACCGGATGTTCTCAACCTCCCAATCTTTACCGAAGTCAAGCTTTGTGATAACTCCTTAAAGGAGTTATTATTTTAGTGTTTTATAGGTGTCTTTTATGTTCTTTTGAGTGTTTCTAACCCGTTTTAATTTGTTATTGTATTGTATTTACCTTTGTTTGCATTATATGCCTTGTATAGTTGTGTTTTGCTGTTTTTAGTTGTTTTGCAAGGAAAAAGAGTGAGATTAACTAGGTTTTTCAAGCCAAATGAGTGAAAGAGTAATCTGCTGAATGTTATGCTAGAGCATCTGAGTGGCATTACTGGGAGCTGAGAGACTGCACCAGGGGGGAACCACTTTGCTGTCACAAAAGCAAAAGTGCTTTTCAGAGCTGTTTCTAGCTTTACAAGTGTCACTCGAATTTTGGAGACAGCACACAAGGGCAAAATAGGCAGCACACCTTTTTTTGGATAAAGTAGGGCAAAACAAAAGGGGAACTCAATCATTCTTAGAGAACAAGCCATAATTTTAGAGAGAGGAAGTCTGGGGGCTGCAGCGCAGAGATGGAGGAAGAAGAAGAGCAGCAGCTGGACACATTGCTGCTGGTTTTTCTCCATCTCCATTTATGTTTTTAGATGATAGGATGAATGATAGTTGAATTTTAGCCATTTTTATTTAATTTCTTTTTAGTTTGAACATGAGCTAAACTCCTAATGCTTGGGTTCTTGACTGGTTTATTTGCTTGAATATATGCTAAAGCTGTTCTTGTTTCAAATCTGGTGTTTGATTATGATTTTGGTTTGTTTGATTCCTTAAACACGATGGTGGCAAGGAATATTTCACCTAGGGAGACCGAAAGGAGATCTAGGCTTAGGAAGTCATAATCAATCTTGAATTCTTGTGTAGACATACAAAGAACTTGAGACTTGTAAGAACCCCTGTTTTGATAATTTCATTTGAAGATTAATTCTGTCATAGACATATGAAGATTAATAAGAAAATGCAGATCTAGTAGTGTGAAAACATGTTAGGCAGTGTAGAGAGAGGTTACAAGACCCAGAATTGATGTCTGACCCATGCTGCGGCATATAGGAAAGTAGATAACCAAAAGTTAGCAACCCAAGTGTATTTTCTCTTATTGTTAAACCTTATTTCTGAAGTTTTAATGGTTATAATTTAGGAAGAACAGTTATTAATCAATTTAGCTTTAATTGATTTTATCATTTACGCATTTATGCAATTTTAGTTTAGAAAACCATCACATAAACCTATTTTGCAAGCAATATTGTGTGCACGGCTTGATTAAACACTTTTAGGGTTCGATATCTGGTCTTCGAGACTATATTACTTGTCGATTGCTGTTGGTCCCGGTTTTTCAGAGTTTAAACGATACGCAGCGGAAATAATATAAAGTTAATTGTTTTCTTGCACGCTACTTACACTCAGCTGACAACTGGCAACTGGTCAGCTGGTGCTGGTTACTAAGTACACAGCTGACAACTGGTCAGCTGGTGAATCAACACTTAGAATATTTAGCCAAGTTTGCACAATTATATCAGTTTCAGAACATACACCAGCACTTGAGTGCTGGGTTTTAAATCAGAATGTAAAGCAGAAAACTGATAAATGACAAAAGGATTTATAGTGGTTCGATCAATCGATCTACGTCCACTCTCCAGTCGAAGCACTGGAAATTTCACTATGAGCAATCGGTTACAGGTTGCCTACGATCTATCTCTAGCTGGTGAATGCCTTGTCCACCAGTTCACTAGATCAACCGCTCCCGGTCCTGGTTTCCTCTTCAGCTCTCTTCTGCTGATGGAGTGCGAGCACGTCACTTCAACCTCCACAGCGATTTGGGTGTTTAGTTCTCCCAAGAACGTAAATCCTTTTGCGGCAAGGTTCGCCCGTAATAACTCAAGTGCTAGAATGCACAGGAGCTGCTGTGAACTTCCTCGAAGAGAAAGAACACCAAATGAGATCTATAAACTTACAAGCTTGAAGCTTGAAGTCTCGTGTTTGATAAATCAACACACGGAAAGCCTTAGGAATGGCCTCGAAAGTACTTTATGCGCTCTTGCAATAACTTCAGTTCTTTCGGTGGTTGAGCAGAGATATCTGAATATTCAATGTGTCAACCGAGTCATTCAGAGAGAGAGAGAGAGCTTTGAATGTTGGTAGTTGCGACGTATTTATAGCCGCAGGAACCGATTCAAATTTTCTAGCCGTTTGGACGCATCCGGAAAGGTGTCAGACCTCGGATGTCCTTCTGACGGCGGCAGGTATGTTTTTCCGGAAGGAACCATACCTTAGACCGCTTTATCTGACACAGATCTCTTTGTGTCAGAACGGCTCTCTCTGTCAGTCCGAGGAATAAGACTGGTGTCTTGTGACTGATAGACTTTAAGTTATCCTTCCTTAAAGTCATCCTTTGTCAGTCGATTCCTCAGAGAATCTTCTTCTTGTCTCTACTACGCTGGGAGAGAGAATCTGGGATTCTGCTGGTAACATCTGACTGGTAGATCATACTGGTGATCTTGTGCTGGCAGTCTCTGCTGGCGACTTGCCCTGGCATCATCAAAGTCTACCAAATCTCTGGATGTTAACTCTTCTCGGAATCTCCCATGACTGGTTAAATCACCGCTGGTGAATAGTGTAAGCACGAATTCTCCTGGTAAGGTTTGTCAGCTGCCTGCTGATGAAACCCTTCCCAACTGGTGAACAGTAGCCAGTCATAAACACTTCTCACCGCTGGTGAACAGTGTCAGTGCGAGTCTTTGTTAGCCGCCTGCTGATGAAACTTTTCCCAACTGGTGAACAGTAGCCAGTGGTAAGTGTTACTCATGCTGGTGAACAGTGTCAGCATGAGTCTTGATCAGCTGCGACTTACAACTCAATAGACCTAAACAGGACTTTACATTTAAGACCAGATCTATGTAGAGACAACTGACGCTGGTAGGACTTAGGATTTGATCCACCAAAACTATAATCTAAACAAGTAAGCAACTGGGAAAGGAAACCTTAGACAGATTTCCCAACAATTGCTTATACTTGCGCATAGTTCTGTAGTTACCCTGCTGCAGCAAACAACACTTTGCTCCAGATGGTCATTTTGATTCTAGAATTGAATTGTCTAAGCGCCAGGCCAAAGCTGCTGCTGAGTATCGCATGCATCAGGCCGAGTATGAAAGTCAGAAGAAAGAAAGGTTGATGGCCAGGATGGCTGCTGCTAGAGAGCAAGAAGAGCGAGAAAAGAACTAGAGCCTTAAGCTGACCAGAGCGGAGAATATGCTTGCACTCTTCTTGGAAGATAACATCCTGGAAGTGGCCAGAGCTGCGCGCGCTGCTGAGCTAGAGGAAGCTAAAGCTATTGATCTTGCTAAGGCCATGGAGGAGATCTAGAACTTAGAGGAGACCGAGCAACTAGCAGATGTAGCTCAGTACTTGGAGGCCCATGCCGATGAAGCAAAAGCTGCTGAACTTGCTAAGGCAGAAGCGAAGGCCTAGAGAGCAGAGGAAGCAGAGCGCATAGCAGAGGAAGCCGAGTACTTGGTGGCCCAAGGCGACGTTGATACTTACATGGAAGAAGCTGAATCTCTTACAGGCGGAGAAATGGTGCTAGCATCTTCTTCATTTGATGTTCTCCCTATAAGCTCTCATGACTTTCATTCCTACCTTGATCACATTGTTCACTTTGCCCTCCAACATGCCCTATCCACTACACTTCCCATAGCCATTGCTGAACGAGTGGCTATGGAGGCTGCTGATATAAGGAAAGAAGTGTAGGAAGTAAGGAGCGAAGTATCTGAAATCAGAGCAGAGGTAGCTGAAGTGAAAGGTAATGTATCTGGGTTGAAGCAAAGTATGGAAGTGATGAAAGCGGAAGTAGCAGATTCCCAGCAGAAGCTTGTGCAGAGTGTTCAATCCTTCTCAACCACCTTTTTGGCTGCAATCAAAGAGGGGGAAGAGAGGAGAATTGCTGAAGTAGAGAAAAGAAGGAAAGAAGAGGAGGAAATTGCTGCTGCTGAAGAAGAAATGAGACTTGCTGAGGAGGAGCTTAAAAAGAAGGAGATCGAGCTCAAGTTGAGGAAACTTGAGATAGAGAACGAGAAGCTTGCTAAAAAATTGAAGAGGGAGATTGCTGAACGAGATGCAAACATAGACTTATATGACAAGTTCATGTAGATGACTATGAGTAAATTTGATGACCTTGACAAGAAGCCCGCTCCCGACTCTTTGTACTAGTAAACTCTCAATCATGAATGAAACTGAATCAAATTTAGACAATTACTCATTGTCCACTTCTGATGTTTTTCGTGTCTTAGTTGATACTCACTATTCGTGTGTTCAACGAAATTGCATGTGGATGCTGAGTTTTGTCGTGTGATTGGTGGTAAATGTTTGCTGCTTGAATTGGATGCTAGATTCTAGCATATTGCTAAGAAGCATTTTACTTATGTTTTAATCGAGAATATTTCCCAGCATTTATTGAGGGGGAATTTATTTAAAACCAATCTCTGCTAAGAACTAAGTTGGTTAAATTATGAGTTAGATTGCTAGAATAGCTCTGATACTTAGAATTTCTTGTACACTCAGAAATTTTTCCTTCTTAGATTCAGCAATTGATAGTAAGCTTTGATCGCACCAAAAAGGGGGAAATTGTTAGGAAAATATTCCTTGATTGATATTGTAAATCTCCCTTTAGGATCAAATTGTAAAGGTTTTGTTGAATCAAAGCTAGTTTGGTCGATCATTGCTGAAATCTAGATAGTCTAGCAACTCTGTGTAATGTCCTGTTTAGGAAATATTTTGAGTTGTAATAGATTAGAAGTGCTTGCGGAAGACTGCTGAAGGATTCAGCAATTGAAATGAGACTTTGGAGATTCTGGATGCTAGGAATGTTCTCAGCAGTTAAGCCAATTGCTAGAGAAGTCAGCAGACAGAAGTGACTGCTAAGGGGTTAGTAGTCAAGTGCTAAGAAGAATGATTGCTAAAGTGCTAGCAATCATATGCTGAAAGAAGAGACTGCTAGGAGTATTTGTTCAGCAATCAGTAGTAAAGAGATAGCAGAATGCTAAAGGAGTCAACATTCACTATTTGCTCAGGAGATTGCTAGAAGCTATAGCAATCAGGAAGCAAGATATCAAGTGACAACAGAATGCTGAAGGAGTCAGCACTCGCTAGTACTTAGCCAATTGCTAGAAGAGCTCAGCAATCAAAAGACTTAGCAGAGTGCTCCCAGCATTCTCCGAGAGAATGCTATGCAAGGAGACTTTCAGCAAATACTTGCTAATACTACCGTTCTGACAAAAGGTACAACCAAGGACGAAATCTTTCCCAAAGTAGGTCGAAAAGCACTGTTCTACGCCGGAAAGGACAGAAAAATAGAAGCTCTTTTGGACAAGGAGGACTGTTGTGTCTAACGGGTCTGGAGATTCAAAGTTTGAATCTCCAGATATAAAAGAGAAGTCCAAACAAGAGAGAGACCCCTTACGACTACTACTGTTCTACTACAACACAACTGCAAATCGCAAGAGATACCTTTTACAAAGCGAACAAAGCAAAAAGAGAGTAGTCAGTTGAGAGCTCCTTAAAGAGAAGAATTCAAAGCTCTCAACAACCGTAGTGTCCCCCTCATTGAATATCTGACACTACATTGAAGAGATTCCTTGACTTTGCTCAAGAATCTAATCATTGGGATAACTTCCATCCTAGGAAGCATCCAACAGTCACATCTCTGAAAAGAGATTGACTATTACGGGTTGTTGCCAAAACCCCCAGGAAAGTTTGAAAGGAACTATAAAGCTTCCATTGCAGTAAGGCCAAGTTTTACGAAGGTGCACCCTTGACTTAGCCGCAGCTACCGACCAGAAAGATCCAAGTAACGGGGGATAGTTTTGTAGTGGCTGGCTCGAAAGCTCACCACCTGCTACAGGAGATAGGCGAATCTTTGTACTTGATTATATCTTTTTAGTGAATTCTCAATGTTCGACTGAGGAGAGGACATAGATCTTTAAGGATCGAACCACTATAAAACCTTGTGTTCTTTGTTACTGTTTTATTGTTTCTGCTTGCTGCTTTGAAACCTAGCAACCTCAAGTTGCTAGAGTATATCTGAAACAATCTAACACCTACCTCGAGCTAAACATTTGTGAAAGAGACTAAGTGCAAGTAACTTTATTATTCCGCTGCATTTGCTAAGTAGCTTTCGGCTGCTTATCACTTCTCTGATCAGGGACCAACATCGATCAATTGCAGCACTCGAAGAAGAGCTCGACATTTGCATGTATGTCGACCGACATCACGGCTGTCGACCGACATGTCGCCCAGAGATCAACTGAGATGAAGGCTTGAAGGAAATCGATGCATTGCATTTGTGTCGATCGACACCAAGGCCAAAAAAGGAGATTTCACTCAGTTTGGTTATTTTTGAATATTTTAGCCCAATTCCTTGTTGAGATGTTGAGAGATTTCTTCCCCAAATTGAGTATTTTGATCTTGATCTACCCTTGGACTCTTCAAATCTTCACCAAGTGAGGTTGGATTAGCTCTTTGACACCTTGGATTAGGTTTGGAAAGAGATGGAGGATGGAAATGTAGAGAGAATCTATCTAATTTTTCATGTAAAGTGACAAAAGTTCTCATAAAATCTAAATTTCCCCCTTTTATAACGAGCTAGCAGAGTCTCGAATCGCCTGGGCCGAAACAGAATCACCCGAGATGGCTTGAAATAGAGAAACCGCCAAAACAGCCCGCTTTGGATCGGCTGGGATGGATTTGGCTCGACCAAGATCTGCCTTTGAATTGACAGATCGGCCGAGCTCTACTGGATCGCCTGGGATATGCCTCTAAAGTGCCCAGATCGGCCGATCTCTGCAGGGTCGGTCGAGCCTGGCCTCTGAACTGCTCAGATCTGTCGATCCAAGAATGGATCTGCCGAGATTCACCTCTAAAATATATCATGCTGCTTTTTTGCCCTCTCAGTCGATACTCACATCTTTTGACTCTTGGATCGGGCGATTTTCCTCCAAAATTTAGCCGAAAATGCTGAATTATGCCACAAACCTATCCTACACCATCCAAAGCACACAAAACACGAAAACACAACAAAAAGAAGCCAAAAGCATATGATATGGGAGTAAAATGAATGCAAATATGCATGCACAAACATCGAAATATAGGTCATTTTATGCACATATCATAATCCCCTAAACTTGAACCTTTGATTGTCCTCAATCAAAACAAAGTAAAGCAATCATTCGACCTCGTGCAATACCTCATATCTCATCTTGATTATCTTAGCATGTCCTAGTCAAATGAGATTATCACCTAACTTTGTGACATGGTTAATGCTAAGGACTCTAACCACTCATCAAATATGGATAAAAGAAATGAAATCACTCCCTCACGTGTTTAGGGACAATGATAATCACTCAAACACAATATATCGAGCTTAATTTCCATAGGCTTGCATCCATTCTCACCACTATACTACAATGAGTTAGCTTCTAGAAACAAGAAGGTCTTTGCTTTGGTTATAACGTGGCTAACTAAAAAGGTAGGTGGTTTTGGGCCAAAGTAACTAAACTCCTCAATTTCCCAAGAACCCCCCTAAAATATTATCATCAACCACGAGATCCGAGGCTCATTACATTCTAAAATCTTTCTTTCTTTTCTTACTTCACTTTCTTTTCTTTTCGTCTTTTTTTTTCTTTTTCATTTCCTTTTTTTTCTTGTGGGTGCATATATTTTTAAAGACTTGCACCATTCATTTTTTTTTTTTCATTTTTGTAGATGCCCCATTTTCTATGGCTTGCACCAATCCTCTTTATTTCCTTCCTATCATGCCTCATCAATTGCGATGCCAAATACCAAACAATTCCCAACCCGAGCTCACATCACCGTATTCACCCTCATTCTCCCTTTCCCTCCAAACTTGGTCCTAATAATATCAAAGAAAGTTCTCCAATAAAGCTCAATCACCGAGTCAAAGATATGAAAGGAAAATAATAATCAAAGTAAACACCTTATACTCCCGATGTGTAAGGTAGGACTAGGAATCGACGGCCTAATATCATTTTCTAGTCACATACTCATGCTAATAGATCGAGAATAGATTTAAGTTCTAGATTTTTCGCTCTCAATCTTGCCTCTCTCAAATAAAATAGATATGACAATATCACGGCTCAACACTCACAGCTTTTTGTCAAGTTCAATGCATTAACCAAACACAAAACTCGACAATTCAAAAGTTAAACTCAAACATGCTTCGACAACAAGATTTTGCCCTATCATAGGTTGAGGTAAAATTTAAACTTCACCTAGTAAATCATGGTCTAATCTCAAGCGTAGTTTGGGTTCATCACACACACACAAGCACAACAACTACATGCAACGAATCTAAATGGCAAGAGAAAATGATAAAATGCGTTACCCATCGGTAGCCACGATCAAACCGCTTCTCCAATGCCTTATGTACCTACTCACATAAACACAAAACACCATCAAACTTTGAACATAATTCATACCGTTAAGTTCTCATTTCCACCAATCAAACCACAAACCAACGATCAAGAATTATAAGACATTATCCACTAGCACATCCATTCAAACCAATCCATTCATCATATCCCCAAACAAACAAAATAGAAAGTATTCAATCATACCAACTCATCAATAATTCCATCCAACATCAAATATCAACCATAAAAATCATGAATCACATCCAAATCCAAATCCACATCCAAAGTAGAACAAATCAATCATTATACAACCAAATCAAAGATAGAAATCATCTGATAAATAAACTAACTAAATGCAAGCTAAGATAGAGGAACAGAGGAGAAAAATGAACCAAGGCACCGGCAATCGGCACATCCCCCAAAGTTAGTCAAGTGAGACTAAGTTTGCAAAATGGTGGACGGTGTGGCATCACTCCTCTCGACCCTATTGTGATTGGTCACGGCGGTGGCGAAGGTATGGCACCGGAACACGGCACAGCAGCTCATGCACATCCCCCTGAGCCTCGTCCACGCTCCGATTCAACAATCATTCTCACAACATCCAAGTGCTTCTCAGAATTCATCAACCAATTATATCGATCCTTCAAATCATCAACTTCAGTTAGAGCACATATCGGATAATAGGGTTTTTAATCAAAGATGACTTACAAGACTTAATATCCAAAGCATTCACAGTTTTAATTCCTGAAATGGACTTCCAAAACTCAGTTGGATCAAGTTCTTTAAAGATAAACATAGACTCCTCATGAAACCTGAAAATTCCTTCAGTTTCTTGCCTACTAAAAAAGATAGTCTGACCTTTGAGTTTGAACCTCACAGTCGTAGGAATACCATCCCTGCCCCTCGTAACACTGACGAAGCTAAGAATTCCTTCGTCGTCCTCATGTGAACCGGTCAATTTTCCCAGTGAGCAGATTCCTCCATCCGATGTCAGTGAAAAGACTCCAAATGTCACCCTTCTACCCCAGCACTTCTAAGGTCTCCTGGCATTGGTATTTGGTACCCACTATCTGCCTATCCACCAAACTCTTGTACCTCTCAAACTCTGTGTCATCAAATCCTCTTGGGCGTCCAATGGAGGAAGACGAACTCCCTTTCGCTCTCCTGCTGGCCATGACAAAAATCAAAGAGTGAGAACTTTTCAAATCAGAGAAAGAAAGTAGAAGAAAGGATTTTAGAAAAGAAATTTTGACAGAAATGGAGATGGGGCGAAATGAGCCCTAGATTTGCTTTTAAGTTTCGATAGAAGAAGGGATTGACCGATCCGAGGGTGGATCGACCGATCTGAAGCTCTGTTCGCCTGAATATGGGTCTGGCCGATCCAGATCGATCGAGCCTGCAGCAGCTAGGTCGATCTCTTGCTATGCCCGCGAAAATTTCAAATCTCTATTGATCTCGGCGATCCCACAACAACAAAGGTTGGGATCGGCCGATCCTTCACGAACCAGGGCAATCCGAAACAGTCCTGGCCGGATTTTCCCTCTATTTTGCCACTTCCAAGCATTCTTTCTTCAGTTGTTCAACTCTATTTCAGGTATACACCTTCCCAAAATCTGAATCCTTCATCACAAAATCAAGTAAATCTTGCAAAAACATCCACAAATCAAGTATCCTATATCCATTATTATCAATACAACAAAAGCAATGAAAGTAAACAACCTAAACAATTATTCTAAAAATCAACATTACCAAAGCAAGTAATGTTGGGTTGCCTCCCAACAAGCACTCCTTTATAGTCATTAGCTTGGCTTCTTACCTCGAGTTTGTCAATCATGATCAAAAAGAGCGGATCCGAAACTCATACCATGTTCAAGTACCCAATGCTCGTCCGGGAAGACCAACTTTCGCCTTGCACTCCGAGATGGCTCCTCATCCACTCTAGCCTTCTTTGTTCTTCCTCGTTCGTGCTCTAAATAATCCCCCGGATCATCGTACTCCTCATTCACCACATCCATATGAGATAATCCCGGATCATCATCCTCCTTAAGTCTCTTCTTTAAGCCTCCTTTATCAACTTCCACTTGCTCCTCAACTCTCATCTCATCTAAACTTCTTGAAGGCAAGGAGAAAACAACTTCTTTCCCACAACATTGGAGAGTTAGTTCACCATTCTTCATGTCAAATCGAGCATCGGCCGTATGCAAGAATGGCCTCCCAAAGATTAGGTGAATACCCCCCTTGTTCTCCATATCCATAATCAAGAAGTCACCCAGGAAGGTAAAGCTTGAAATCTCCACATGCACGTCTTCAAAAACCCCTCGAAGGCAAAACAAGGCTTCATTAGCCATTTGAAGCACTTGGCTAGTAGGCTTCACATCACAAACATTCAACTCCTTATACAAGCTCCGAGACATGGCATTTACACTCGCCCCGGAATCACACAAGGCTTTCTCAATGTTTGTTTCCCCTATCTTGCAACTTACAATGAAACTCCCTGAGTCTTCCTTTTTATTAGCCACTCTTTTTTCTCCTTGCTCATCTCTTTCATCCCTCAAGTCTTCTTCATCTTTCAACTCTTCCTCAATTAATTCATCAAGCAATGACACACGTTGTATCTCCTCCGGATTAGGCATCTCGATGTCCCCTTTCCTCACATAATCAAAGAAAAGGACTTCTTTGTCTTGAACTTCCTTCCTATCCTTGACATTTTCCTCTTCAACAACTTTCACTTCTTCCTTAGCCAAAGCTTTTTATTCTACTTCAAATTCCACATTCTCTAATTTAGGAGTCATGACCAGTGTCACCTCATCTCGAGTTTACTCACCTTCAACCATGCTACAAATCTTCTTTTGTATGACCTCCGTATCACTCGGGAACATCCCAGCTTGTTGCTTCCCACTAAGTTGCTTAGCAATGGATGATATTTGCAATTAAATTTCAGCAAACATCCCGTCATACTTTTCAAACCTCTTCTCCAACTCATCACTTAGATTTTTCCTAACCTCTTGATTGCCAAATCTACCACTTCCCCCTACATAGCCGCCTTGACTACTACTCCGCCCATTCTCCAATTGCATCGGAGGGTTTAAAGCGTTGTTGGGGTTCGTGTAGGAGAAGTTTGGATGGAAGCAGTTGGAGGGGTGATAAAACATATTCCCCGGAGGGTTGTATTGAGGTCGCATGTTGTTGTACCCCATTCTTTGGTTTACAAAATTCACGCTCTCTGGGTATCTGATATATGCGTAAAATGACCTATATTTTGATGTGTTAGCGTGCATGTTTGTGGACATTTTACTCCCATATCATATGTATTTTGCTTGTTTTTGTTGTGTTTTCGTGTTTTGTGTGTTTCGGATGATATAGGTTAGGTTTTGAGCATAAAGCAACATTTTTGGCTTAGTTTTGGAGGATTTTTTCCCGAGCCGGGAGTCAAAGGGAAACAGGCTCGACCGAGCGGAGCAGAGAAGAGGAGCAGACCAGATTCCAGAGAGCAGGCTCGGCCGAGCTGAACCTGGCCCGACCGAGCCACGACGGACAAAGAGCAGGCTCGGCTGAGCCAAGGCGGACAGAGTGCAGGCTCAGCTGGTCCTGCATCGCTCGGTCGAGCCACGTCAAATAGAGAGCAGGCTCGGTCGAGCCAACCTTGGCTCAGCCGAGCCGGAGCGGGAAATTCTTGCGGTTTTTCTATTTTCAAGCTGTCCCGGGCAATTTGATCTTGTCCCGAGCGATCCGAGGACCTATTTGCTCGTCTATATAAAGGGGAATTTCAAGTTTTAAGAGAACTTTTGCAAAAATTTCACAAGATCAAGTTAGAAATTCTCCCAAATTCCATCTTCCATCCTGAATCCATCCAAATCCAAGTGGATCAAGAGCAAGATCTACAACAAATTGGTGAAGATTAAAGAGAATCAAGGGTAGATCAATTGCAAGGACAACAATTGGGGAAGAATTCAATTCATCTTTCAAATTTGTAATAGATTGTCTTTCATTTTCTCTTGTATTGAACAAATTGAAAGGTATGGAGAAGTAAACTTCTTGTGATTGTTGTTTGGATTGATAATGTGTGAAATTGAGATTGAATGTTGAATGTTTGCCTTCCTATGAGAGTTTTAATCACACTAGATTTCATCCCCAACCACCTAGGTGTAGGTAATAGCCAACGTAAGTGATATTTGACGTGAACACTGCAGCCAACACGCGGGTGGAATCATCGCGAATAGTGTGAATTCATGTGATTCTGAATCCAATACATGTGCGGAAATAGGTCATAGGGCTAAAATCTACGTTCTAGAAGGAGTGAACTAGGAATCGATAATGTGACTGTTTGAGATTGCTATGTTCATCTACGGTTAACTCGCCTTCACAAGGGGTTAACTACCTTAGAGTGGATTTCTCAATCTCATAGGGATTAAATTGAGTTTAAATCATGATTCAATCTAAATTGAACACATTGGATATTCACACAACACTCACTCTTATCTCATTGATTGAACTTGCTACTTTGTCTACCTATTTTGGAAAGCATAGATTGGTTGATTAATCAATTTCTATTCAAACATGATTGTCATTGTGTCTTACTTTGTTTACGCTTTAGCCTATTTTATGTTTTTGCCTAGTTGATAGAATAACTCAATGACTTAAGTTTTGCCTAACTATAAAATTCCATACGAGTAATGAGTAATCTATAGGGCGAAGTTAGAAGGATCCTTGGATTGATAATTTTAACTTGACAAGTGTTTTTACACGGAATCAAGTTTTAGGCGCCGTTGTCGGGGATTCTTTTTAGTAGGTCTATAGATATTGTTGAAAGTATGGATATTGTATGTTAGGTGTTTGAACATTTGTTTGTGTGATTTTTAGATCTTGTGTGATATTTGTTCTTGCTTTGTTTGTGGATTTGTTTTGGTTTTGTAATTGGCTTTTGTGAAGTTTTGTAGGTGGTATAAGCTAACTAGATCCAAAGCTCGTGAGCTTGAAGAGAGGAAGTTCCAACAAAGGCGAGATAACATTGACATTGAATTTGAAATGGAAAACCGTGGTGAGGATACAGTTCGTATTGAGGAATTGGAAAGACAACTTGAACTTATGAAAGCAATGATGAACGAGAGAAATGGACCACGAAGACCGCTCCAAAATCTGTTTGGACCGCAGGGGGAACAAACAACCAAAGGGTTCCGGTTGGGAGTTAATGCAACCCATTTTGAGATCACACCGCAGCTGGTGTAGATGATCCAGAATAATCAATTCGGGGGGCATACTATGGAGGATCCAAACGTCCACATATCAAGGTTCTTGGAGATCACAGATACGATAAAAATTAATCAAGTTCCACAGGATCAAATAAGGTTGCGGCTGTTTTCATTTTCCCTACGCGATAGAGCTAGGAATGGTTTGAGGGGCTGGACAAGTCGAACATTGCTACATGGGATGAACTCCGAGAAAAGTTTTTGTTCAAGTTCTTTCCGCCTAGTTTGACATTGAAGAGGCGAGCCGACATAACATCCTTTGGGCAGCGATATGACGAGCCACTTTATGAAGCATGGGATCGATTTCGTGAGCTTCTTCGGAAATGTCCTAGGCATAGCCTTTCACGAAGCCAACAAATTTGTCAATTTTATGGGGGATTGAATTACGACACTAAAGTGAAGATGGATGCCTCGTCGGGAGGCGCTTTCCTTGACCAAGAAGAAGAAGAAGCATGGAGAACAATAGAAAAGATGGCAGAAAATGGCTTCCAATGGCCAAAGGAACGAAAGGATTATAGATCGGCGAAGTCGGTGAATGATGCCATGGAAAGTGAGGATTTCAAAGAACAAATTGCTATCATGCAAAGAAAGCTTAATGCATTATCTACTTCGGGGGGTAGAAGGGAGGATATGATGGTGATTAAGCATGAGGAGGCTTACCCGGAAAATGTGAATTTTGTCAACCAACGAATGGGGTACAACAATTGACCTCAATACAATCCACCGGGAAATATGTATTACCATCCCTCTAACCGTTTCCACCCAAACTTCTCTTATGCAAATCCAAAAAATGCTCTTAATCCTCCGATGCAATTGGAAGGAGGGGGAGTAGTAGCCAAAGAGGTTATGCTGGGGGAAGTAATAGATATGTCAATCAAGAGATGAGGAGAAATTCAAGTGAGGAAATTGATAAACGTTTTGAGAAGTATGACGAGATGTTCGCTGAGATCCAGGTGCAAATTTCTTCGATAGCCAAACAATTAAGTGGCAAACACCAAGCTAGGAAGTTTCCAAGCGATACCGAAGTCATACAAAAGAAAAGTTGCAACATGGTTGATGGTGAGAGTAGATTGGATGAGAGATTGGAGGTGATGACTCCCAAGGTTGAAAGCGTGGAGTTGGAAGGAGAATAAGTGTGGTGAATAAAGAAGTGAAGATGGTTAAAGATGAGCAAGTGGAAGAAAAACAAGAGGATCAAACCAAAGACGTCCATTTCTTTGATTATGTGAAGAAAGGAGATATAGAAATGCCACTACCAGAAGAGATAGAACATGTGTTAGATTAGCTCGTCGGAGTTGAGATAATTTCGGATGGTGAACCATTTGAATCGGAAAGAAATGAACAAGAAGAGAAGAGAATTGCTAGCAAGAAGGAAGATCCGGGGGGTTTTATTATTAGTTGTAAAATTGAAGATGTAAGCGTTGAAAAGGCTTTATGTGATTCCGGAGCTAGCGTGAATGTAATGTCATGGGATTTTTACAAGGAATTGGATGTTAGAGATCTTAAGTCCACGAGCTAAGTCTTACAAATGGCGAATCATGCTTTATTTTGCCCACGTGGGATTGTTGAGGATGTGCACGTGGAGATTTTGACATTTACATTTCCGTGGGATTTCCTTGTGGTCGATATGAGGAATAAAGGTGGCATACAATTGATCTTTGGATGGCCATTTTTGCACACGGTCGATGCCCTTCTCGATATGAAGCATGGTGAGCTTACCTTTAGTTGTTGTGGGAATGAGGTTGTATTTTCTTTACCTCCGAGAAGCTTGAATGAGTTCGAGGCTCAAAAAGTTGGTAAGAAGAAGAGATTAAAGGATGTTATTGACCCAGAATGGGACTTTGTGGGTGAAGAAAATGAAGAGATTGATGATCCGGTGGACTATGTTGAGCATGACCAATGGAGGACGAAGAAAGCTCGAGTTGATTGTGATCCACCTCGTAGTGTTAGAAGGAAATTGTTCTTTCCGGAGGAGCAAGTGTCAAATGAACAAGGTATGAGTTTGGGTTCTGCACCTTTTGACCATGATTGAGAATTGAGGTAAGGTCGTCGAGCTATCAACGTTAAAAAAGTGCTTGTTGGGAGGCAACCCAACGGTTTTTCATTTCGGTTATTTTCATATTTGGAATAAATGTTGTTTATTTGATTTTGTGAGTTTGATGTTTTGTTTGTTTTTGTTGAAGGGTTTTTGATTGTTGGTTGTTCTACGGACTTATGTTGTTTTGTAATGAAAGATTAGAGAAATGAGGAGGCGACAAGCCCGGAATGGTGCAGGAAAAGTGCAACAAACAGAGAGAAGTCTCGTCCAGGAGCAATACGGATCGCCCGAGCTCAGGAAATGCAATGGAATTTCAAAATTTTGCGGTTCAGAGGGGCGGCTCGGTGGAGCGGGGGTTGGCTCGGTCGAGCCTGATCAGGATTCTGCTGTGGCTCAGACAGAGCGCTCGCTCAGTCGAGCCATCTGTGGCTCGGTCGAGCAGCACGCAAATTTAAGGGCGTTTTCCTTGCTCATTTCGCCCCATCTTCATTTCGATCGAGATTTTACTTCCCAAATTTTATCTAACATATTATTGCTTTGATTTGTGTGAATCTCATCTCCTAATTTCATCTATGGCTAGCAAACGTGCACGTGGAGCTTCATCTTCTTCAATTAGCCACCCCAAGGGTTTCGACGATGAGGAGTTCGCTAGATACAAAAGTTTGGCGGAACGACAAGTGGTGGGGAAAAAATATTTGTGCCGAGAGACGTTGGAGTCACTGAATGATGTGTGGAGTCTCCTCAAAGGCATTGGTTGGACAAAGTTGCTCACGACACATTAACCGGGCTACATGGAATTGGCAAAGGAGTTCTTGGCCTCCGTCACGATCATGAAGGGCCCTGGAGGTATACCTCTATCCATGAAATTCAAAATTAGAGGTAAAGAACATTTCTTTCAAAGGCATAAAGTCGATGAGATTTATGGGTGTGATGTGGATTCTTTGTTTTTACATGAGAATGTGAGCATGGGGGAATTTTGGAGGAAATTACTGGAATAAAGGTTGGTAGGAGTTTCAATATCAAGTCTTGTAGAGCTACTTCAATTATGAATCATGTTATTCGTTATATACATAAGTTTGTGGGGGGCTCAATGTGTAGTCGGTATGAATCAAGCAGTGTGATTACACCGGAATTGTATATGTTGTATGCGATTATAAATGGGATTAAGTTTTCTCTGGGGGCAATGTTGATGGATGGTTGGAGTTGGGTAGCTAATATCCGAACCCCTTCTTTTAGTGCCGGTATGATAACTCCTATATTTGAGAATTTGGGTGTGCAGCTGTCGGGTGCTTCTGCTCCTGCTGTGTTTTTGGATACTGCATCTCTTATGGCAGGACTATTTTTGGTTTCGGGGCAATGTGGTTGTACATATTATAAGTTTGGGAAATTTGTTTTAAAGATGACCTGTGAGGAGTGGACCACGGTGTCAGATTTGGAAGATAGGTCCAATTGGTTGTTGGACACGGAAGACCACAAAGATGTTGTTAGTGTGTTGTCTTCCGATAGGTACTTTACTATCCTCCATCATCTACCAGAGTAGCAGCTGGCTGACCTACAGGGAGTTGGCCCGAGCACCCCAGCAGCCCCAGCAGACCCCAGTGGAGGATTGGCAACAGCAGATGTTTTCGATGCTGCAGAGGACTACTGACACTGTAGATTCATTGTCTTTATCTTTGCAGGGTCTTGATGTGAGGATGATAGCTCTCCATGGTGACTTTTCTGCTTTCCAGGGGGGTTATATCGCTGATCAGTCCTCCATTACTTCTCGATTTGATAGCTTTGACCGGGGAGTGGATGCAGTTCAGGAGGATGTCCGTGAGCTTCAGCGCTGAGTTCCCATTCCATACCAGTCCCGTCGAGCCCGCCTACGGCAGGATAGAGTGGAGTGATGACATACCGCCTACCTCTTGGCAAACATAGTCTCACTTGACTAAGTTTGGGAGGAAGCGCCGGTAGTCGGTGCCTTGGTTCATTCTCCTCCTCTATCTCTTTATCTTAGTTTATCTTGCTTATTAGTTTAAATTGTTGTTGGAATAATGATTTCTATCTTTGACTTAGTTGTATAATGATTGATTGGATCTACTTTGGATGTTTGGATTTGGGATGTGGTTTTTTATTCTAATGGTTGAATTTGATGATTGGATGGAATTATTAGTGAGCTAGCATGATTTTATACTTCCTATTTTGCTTGGTTTGTGGACTTGTTGAATGGATTGGTTTGTATGGTGGAGCTAGAGGATATTGTCTTATCTTTGTTGATTGTTAGTTTGTGGAAAGTTTGGTGGAAATGAGAGCTTTATTGGTTTGTTTTACGCTCAATAGTTTGGTGGTGTTTGTGTTGATTTTTAGTAGGTGCAAATAAGGCATTGGAGAAGCGGTTCGATCGTGGCTACCGATGGGTAACGCATTCTATCGTTTCTCTTGCCAATTAGTTTCATTGCATGTAGATTGTTTCTAGGTTGTGGTGTGCTTGTGTGTGTGTGATGAACCCAAACTAGACTTGAGGTTTTAATCATGATTTACTTGGTGAAGTTTGATGTTTACCTCAACCAATGATAGGGCGGAATCTAGTTTTTGAAGCATGTCTTAAGTTTAACTTTTGAATTGACGAGTTTTGTGTTTAGTTAATGCATAGGACTTGACAAAAAGCTGTGAGTTTTGAGCCTTGATATTATCATATCTTTGTCGTTTGTGAGAGGCAAGATTGAGAGCACGAAATCTAGAACTTGCATCCATTCTTTATCTATTGGCATGAGTGTGTGACTAGAAAATGATATTAGGCCATCGATTCTCAGTCCTACCTTTCACACCGGGAGTATAAGGTGGTTGCTATCATTAATTTGATTTTCGTATCTTTAACCCCCGTGATTGAGCCTTATTGGTGAATCTTCTTCAATATGATTATGATCAAGTTTGGGGGGGAAGAGTGTATGAGGGTGAATACGGTGATGTGAGTTGGGTTGGGAATTGATTAGATTTGTGATGTTGAAAATGATGAGGCATGAAAGACATGAAATTAAGGATTGGTTTGAATCTTAGAAAATGAGGCACCAACAAAAATTTTTGTGCAAGTGTTTGAAAAAGAAAGAGAGGCACCTATGAAATGAATGAATGATGGTGCTAGAAAAAAAAAGAAAGAAGAAAAGAGATGAAAAAAAAGAGAACAAAAAAGTGTTGTGAAATGAATAAGCCTCGGGCTTGAAGTGGTACGAAAAGAACAAGTTTGGGGTGTTTGGGGAAATTGAGAAGTTTAGTCACTTTGGCCCAAAACACCCACCTATTAGTTAGCCACATTACATCAAAAAGACCTTTTTGATTCTAGAAACTAACTCATTGTATTATAGTGGTGAGAATGTATGCAAGCTTATGGAAATCAAGCTCGATATCTTGTGATTGAGTGAATCTCATCGTCCCTATACACGTGATGGAGTGCTTTCTTTTCTAGTACCCATATTTGATGAGTGGTTCATGGCCTTAGCATTAACTTTGTCACAAAATTAGGTGATAATCTCGTTTTACTTGAACATGCAAAGATTATCTTGATGAGCTTTACTTTGTTTTGATTGAGGACAATCAAAGGTTCAAGTTTGGGGGATTATGATTTGTGCGTAAAATGACCTATATTTCGATGTGTGAGAGTGCATGTTTGTGGTCATTTTACTCCCATATCATATGTATTTTGCTTGTTTTTGTTGTGTTTTCGTGTTGTGTGTGTTTCGGATGATGTAGGTTAGGTTTTGAGCATAAAGCAGCATTTTTGGCTTAGTTTTTGAGGATTTTCACCCGAGCCGGGAGTCAAAGGGAAGCAGGCTCAACCGAGCGGAGCAGAGAAGAGGAGCAGGCCGGATTCCAGAGAGTAGGCTTGGCCGAGCAAAACCTGGCTCAGCCGAGCCACGTCGGACAGAGAGCAGGCTCGGCCGAGCCAAGTCGGATAGAGAGCAGGCTCGGCTGGTCCTGCATCACTCGGCTGAGCCACGTAGAACAGAGAGCAGGCTCGGTCGAGCCAACCTTGGCTCGGCCGAGCCGGAGCGGGAAATTCTGGCGGTTTTTCCATTTTGCTATCCCGGGTGATCCAATCTTGGCCCGAGCGATTCGAGGCCCAATTTGCTTGTCTATATAAAGGGGAATTTCGAGTTTTAAGAGAACTTTTGCCAAAATTTCATAAGATCAAGTTAGAAATTCTCCCAAATTCCATCTTCCATCCTTATTCCATCCAAATCCAAGTGGATCAAGAGCAAGATCTACAACAAATTGGTGAACATTAGAGAGAATCAAGGGTAGATCAAGTGCAAGGACAACAATTGGGGAAGAATTAAATTCATATTTCAAATTTGTAATGGATTGTCTTTCATTTTCTCTTGTATTGAACAAATTGAAAGGTATGGAGAACTAAACTTCTTGTGAGTGTTGTTTGGATTGATAATGTGTTGTCTCTTTCATTTCAAATTGTTGGATTGGCTCAGTCTGGGGCTTTTTTGGAACATTGACAGGAATACGTCCTTCGAAGAGTTGAATCCCCTGAGCTGGCTGTGAATGATGTGATGGCTCCTCATCACCAAACATCTTAATCAACCTTCTTCTCTTCTTCGTCGGCTGGGAAGGCTCCTCACCAAGCTTAGTCAATGGGGGAAGATCCTCCATGACCTTCTGTAGGTTTTCTTCCTATTGAGCAGCAGACTCAACTTCTTGATCACCACCTTCTTCACCGTCGTCATCGTAATCATCATCAGTTTTGTTGGGCTCACCAACTTCAGACTTGGTAGGGATGAAGTCGGTGGAGATCAGCAATTTGCCGTCTCCACTATTCGCAGCAGCCTTTCCAACAGGAAACTGACCTTAAGTCCAAACCCAACACAAGTGGAGAATTGCCCCTTCTCCTCGATTGTTGTCGTTCGGCCAACATAATCCAAAAGTTGTTCAAAGAGAAACGTTGCCCAGTCCCCTTTGATTTCATCATCGATGACCATTAGAAGCGAATAGTTCTTCTTGATCATCTCGAAAAATGAGCCCATCTCGCACTGTAGCATCCTAATAACAATGTCAGCGAGAAACTTGTAGAAATTATCAAGCTCGTTGGTCTTGTGATTCATCTTCCATGGTGTGTTGATCTCATCAAGTTTCCACTGAGTCCAATACCCCTCCATGATCTCCCAGTGTTTCTGAGTATCGGCCCCTGTCGACAAAGATAGAGTTTGGGTCCTCTATTCCTCAGATGGAATACTTTCTTGAGCAATCGTGGTGTAACCACAATCTCAGTCTCTGCTACTTGTGTGGTGAATAACTTCTTGCTATCATCTATCACTACATTTGCATAAAATTCCACCACCAAGAATGGATGAAACGTCTTCAGTCTAGCCGTATATAGTATACTATCCTCTTCTTGAGCAGTTTTTGACCCAACAACTTAATATCAGGGCATGATTCCTTCAAATCGGCTAAATTTAAGATTTTCTCCTAGGTTACTTGGGCAGCCCTCCTCTGCTCTGGTGAGAGCTTCTTGAGATCAAAATAGAAGATTTTAACAATTTTAGAATATGGTTGATCAATGTAAATAATCGGTGGCTATTCTTCTTGGCCTGATGTGGATGTTTCTCCGGTTGGCTCCTGCGGTATCTTTGACTTTGTCGGTGCCATGATTAAGTGGCAAAGATTGGCAATCAATGAAGGAATATTTGTTGAGAGATTGAATGCGAGAGAATTTCCTGAAATATGAAGGCTTGAAGGTTTTGAAGAGGGATGAAAATGGTAAGAGTAATAAAGGCTTAACCGTCAGTTTATCATTTGTATGAATAGGGTAAAACAATACATATCGGACGGTTCTGAGTAAGTCAACAAACGCTAGATCAATGGCTGGGAAAAGTCGATGATTGAAATCGTATGTGACTGATCTGACGTGAGAGCGTGCCTTTCCACGTGGCATGCGTGGATTTGTCGCCACCTGTTGGTCATTTAATCCGTCGTATCTAAAAAGATACACATTCGAATTTGAATTCCAATCCCCGCCTTTTATACTTCCGTACTAACTAAGAGTCAGTTTCTAAACTGAGAGTTGGAACTCAGTTTAATTCTGCGTCCGTCCTTTAAAATCTTCTAAGTGTTGAAACCAAAACTTGGTTTTTCTTGGCAAGTCAGTATGGTTAATCAAAATTTCAAAAATTTGGCTAAGTGATGGAAACCCACACTGAGTATGTGTCCTCTCTACGGAAACATAGTTGAAGAGTAAGTTTCTCCTTCTTTCGTGGACACCACTTAGAATATTCTTCGAAAGATTTGGCTAAGTAGAGAACTCCATACTAAGTTTTGTGTAGACACCACTTATAAAGATTTTTAAAAAAAGGTTAAGTATGAAGCCTCCATACTGAGAAATACGCCAAGTTGAGAACTGAGAGTTTGAACTCAGTTTTAGTCCGCGACCGCTGTCTTCGAATCAAGTCTTCTTCAATCTTCACATCTTTTAGATTGTGTTTGGTGAAACCACTTGAAAAATAGCTAAAAGTGGAAGGATTTTGGTGACACCACTTGTAATCAATTGAAAGACTTTAAGACTCGAGCAAAACTGAGAGCTGGGACTCAAACTTAGTCAGCATCACCTTCACCATACTTGGTATTTGAGAGAACATGAAAACCAGAAAAACTTAGAGCTTGGACTAGTTTAATTCCACATCTACTCCTCTTCAATTGCGATCTCATCGAATTTTAACAGTCCAAGTTTGTTGCACAGCTCGTTGAATCTGTTTTCAGGGAGTGGTTTGGTGAAGATGCCCGCTAGTTGATCTTTAGTGCGAATGTACTCTATGGATACATCCTTATTCTCGACATGGTCTCTTATGAAATGATGTCTTATGTCGATGTGCTTGGTTTTGGAATGGTGAACTATGTTCTTCGTTATGCACATAGCACTGCGATTGTCACAATAAATAGGAACACACCCATTTTCGACCTCATAATCAAGCAATTGTTGCTTAATCCATAACACTTGAGCACAACAGCTTGCAGCAACAACATACTCAGCTTCGGTAGTTGATGTGGCCACTGAATGTTGCTTCTTGCTGAACCAACTTACAAGCTTGTGTCCTAGGAACTTACATGTTCCACTTGTGCTTGGTTTTGGAATGGTGAACTATGTTCTTCGTTATGCACATAGCACTGCTATTGTCACAATAAATAGGAACACACCCATTTTCGACCTCATAATCAAGCAATTGTTGCTTGATCCATAACACTTGAGCACAACAGCTTGCAACAACAACATACTCAGCTTCGGTAGTTGATGTGGCCACTGAATGCTGCTTCTTGTTGAACCAACTTACAAGCTTGTGTCCTAGGAACTTACATGTTCCACTTGTGCTCTTACGGTCGATTCTGCATCCTCCAAAATCTGAGTCTGAGTAAGCATTCAAAGTAAGCTCTTCAGTTTTGGGATACCAAATACTTAAGGATTCTATCCTTTTAAGGTATTTTACAATCCTTCTTGCAGCCTCCATGTGTGACTTCTTTGGATTGGCTTGAAACCTCACACATACTCCAACTAAGTAGGAAATATCTTGCCTACTTGCATTTAAGTACAACAGTGATCCAATAATGCCTCTGTACGTGGTTGGGATGACTGCTTCACCTTCTTCATCAAGGTTGATCTGAGCACTTGGGCTCATAGGAATCCTCAGGGGCTTGGTCTTCTCTGGACAAAACTTGTTGATCAAGTCCTTGGTATTCTTCTTCTAGTGGATAAAGATTCCTTCTTCGGACTAAATAACTTGAAGACCCAGAAAGTAAGTCAACTTACCCATCATACTCATCTAGAAGTTGTTTTTCATAAGTTGGGCAAACTTCTCACATAACTTCAACTTTCTGCATCCGAAGATAATATCATCGACATTGATCTGAATTAAAAGAATGTCTGATCCATCCTCGATCCTGAACAGAGTTGTGCCGATCTTCCATTTCTGGAAACCATTCTTGAAGAGAAACTGAGACAAAGTCTCATAGCAAGCTCGGGGTGCTTGCTTCATCCCATAAAGAGCCTTCTTCAATTTGTAAACTTGATTTCCTTCTTCAAAGCTTGGGGCTTCTCCACATATACTTCCTCTTTGAGCTCCCCATTCAGAAAAGCACTCTTCACATCCATCTGGAAAACTCCAAAGTTGTGCGCGATATAAGCAATGAAAAGTCTGATAGCTTCAAGTCTGGCTACCAAAGCAAAGGTCTCATCAAAGTTGATCCCTTCACATTGAGCATATCCCTTTGCTACGAGTCTCCCTTTATTCCTTACTATGTTCCCGGTCTCATCTCTCTTATTCTTGAATACCCATTTGGTGCCAATGACTGACTGATGATTTGGTTAATCCACTAAATAACATACTTTATTTCTCTTGAACTCAAAAAGCTCCTCTTGCATGGCATTGATCCAGTCAGTTGATTTTAGAGCATCTACAATCTTCGTGAGCTCTAGATTCTGAGAGATAAAACAAGTAAGCAATGCGCTTCCTTGTCTCATGCGTACTGAGTTTGCAATATTGTCAAGCATGGCTTCTTCTAGATGGTGTCTTAACCATTTTGGCTTCTGGAGCTGAGTTACTTCAAGAGGTTGAATAAAAGCTCCAGGATCCTCGGTACCGTCTGTTCCCGATACTGGAACTTGAACTAAGGTTGATTCCATCATAGCTAGATATTTAGGAATAAGAACTTGGTCTTCATCTCCTGGACTTAAATTTTCTTCTCCAGTAATGACTTCTACGATATGCATTCCGTGATCTTCTTGATTCACTTCAGGTTGAACTTCTTCTGGATGAACTTCTTCATCTTCAGGTGAGTCAGCTTGGGTAGGAAACTCAGTTTCAGTTTGGCCTTCAAACTGAGTTTCATGGCCTCAGCAAGGTTAGTTGCATCACCAGCCTGGTCCTCTGGAATACTTAAATGATCATTCATAGATCTAGCCTGAGAAACTGTATCGGGTATTCCTTTTCAGAACTCAGTTTCTTACAGGCATTTTGATCTCGTGATCACCAAGTTCCAGGTCCTTCAAGGTCCTGCGCACTAAGAGACTCATAAAAAACAACAAAGCATGTTACTTCCACAAGTTCGGTGGTCTTGTTAAGTACTCTATACCCTTGTATGAAGGATGTCCATAACCAAGGAACACACTTTCATCCGCCTTGGGACTAAAAGTATTTAACTTAGACTTCCCATTATTATGGATGTAACATGGAGAACCGAAAACACGTAGATGAGCTATAGAAGGCTTACGACCATTGTAGACCTCGTACAGGATTTTTTGATGGCGACTGTTGATAGCACTTCTATTCTGTGTATAGCATGCCATCATCATCAAGGCTTCTCCCCAATACCTTTCCCTTAAGTCAGCTTCAGCAAGCATGGTCCTCACTGCCTCCTTGAGTGTTCTGTTTCTTTGCTTGGCAAGACCATTCTGCTGGGGGGGTTCTCGGAGCTGACTTCTCATTAGCAATGCCAACATCCACACAGAAATCTATCAACAGGCCATTGCAAAACTTAATCACGTTATCTACTCTGATTCTCTTCACGGTGGCTCCTTTGTTGTTTTGCACATGAAGGATGAGCTCTGGAAGCTGAAGCTTAACTTCATCCTTGGTCTTCAGAAGCCTCACCCATGTATATCTTGAGTAGTCATCAACCACAACAAGAGTGAATCTCTTTCCTTCAATGGTGGGTGGCTTGACCGGTCCAAACAAATCCATGTGAAGTAATTCCAGGATTCTATTTGTGCATGTTGTGATGGGGTGATTCTTGAATGAAGCTTTGGTTTGCTTCCCCATCTTGCATGCTTTGTAGACACCTTCTTCTTTCTTGAACCCAACTTGCGGTAGGCCTACCACAAGCTTATACTTGGCTAAGTTTCTGATGGATTGGAAATTCAATTGGTTAAGCCTCTTATGCCATAGTCAGTTGACTCCTTCTTGGGATGAGCATGTTGCGACAAGGCACATGTCAGGCTGTCCGCGCTCCCAATCCATAATGTATAGACTCATTTTCTTCATTTCTTTGAGCACGGTCTCTTTGAAGTCTTTATTGTTGATTAAATAATCATCTTCGGCAAATGTCACCTCATATCCAGATTGGATAAGCTGACTGACACTTAGCAAGTAGTAATAAAGGTTGGTGACCAAGGACACATTGTTAATTGTGATCCCATTATACTCTAGGCATCCTTTGTCGATTACTCTCCCCTTTGAGTCATCTCCAAAAAATGACTGGGGGTTGAAGGGATTCGTGAACTGAATCACGAAGTCCGTTTGCCAAGGATCGTTAAATGGAATATCAAAAATAAATTGCTATGCCTATGATTAATCCTAGCATGCTCCTATTGAATATGCATAAGGGGGTTTATGCGGAATATCTGGATTGCGAAACCCTGAAGAACGAGTGCGCGGAGATTCTCTTTGATCTTTCCCACGCACAAAGATTTAATTCCAAACAGATTGAGGAAATAAATCTTAAGAAAATAGGTTAATTATTTTCGAAAAACAAGGAGAGAGAGAAGAGAGAAAATCCTCCTGATCTGATCTTCTGATCTGTATCCCAACTCAATCTGAATATCTGGTGAAGATTCCCTTCAGATTCCTTGCCCAGTTGAGAAGCAGAATTTCCTCCTCGTTTCTCAGATCTAGTCGATCACCACAACTCCCAAAACCTAGTTTGTTGTGTGCAACTTATGATCTTGTGGTGTGTTGAGATCTGAGGAACTGAGGACTATTTATAGGAAAATACTGGACTTCTATTGGGCTTGAGTTTCATGGGCTAGACCAGGGACCAGAATGCAAATAGCAAATAAGGCCTATCAATTAATTAATTCTCATATTCAACCCAGAATATAATTAATTAATTAATATTGATTCATTCCACCAGAGAATCAATACTGTCCTACCTATTTGCTACCACGTTTAGAGGTACGGGTTGCATGGGCTCGGTATATGCCCATATTTAAGGTTACAGACATTCGTTAATTAATTTAAGCTCTGACAAGCTATTTAATTAATTAACATCTTATATTCCTGAATCAATCCACTCAAACCTTTTCACTTATGCTTGAACTTAATCAGCCTGTAGGACTTAGCATAACAAACCTTTTGAGCTGTTCAAAGAATGTCACCATCCTATACTGGATGTGGTTACCTAGTTCCAGTACCAGACAGTCATACACAAACTGCTATTACCCAAGATACAGATATACAAGCTCAACTAGAGTCTTTCACTGCAACTCAAAGTAATACACAATCTGCATATACTTCTGTACCTTCAAGTAGGCTTAGGATCTCATCAAGCCATAGAGATCTAGATTCTTTTAATGTCAGATAAAAGAATTGATCTCAACTTAGGTCCTTATCAATGTGTGCCCCACACCAGCATACCAAACCATCCAAGATAAGATGCTTATTACTGCGTATGCTGCAGCCTACACCGACAGTTTATCCTGGAACTGTCTCAGCTGTGATAACCATTTATATCTCGCTAGGTCAAACGATCCATACGATCTTCCGTGATCTTCTACACACCGTATGATCTCCCTATCGACGAGATAAGAGGATAATTGCGTTTGTGACACATGTTTGTTAATTCAGACAGGAGATGAACATACAACATTTATGATTCCCAGTATATTAACCAATCGATCTTGTACATAATATACCAATCATAATGCTTTCAGTATATAATTGCGTTTGCGACACATGTTTGTTAATTTAGACAGGAGATGAACAAACAACATTTATGATTCCCAGTATATTAACCAATCGATCTTGTACATAATATACCAATCATAATGCTTTTATATGTACAAGATCGATTGGTTAATATACTGGGAATCATAAATGTTGTTTGTTCATCTCCTGTCTGAATTAACAAACATGTGTCGCAAACGCAATTATCTTCTTATCTCGTTGATAGGGAGATCATACGGTGTGTAGTAGATCACGGAAGATCGTATGGATCGTTTGACCTAGCGAGATATAAATGGTTGTCACAGCTGAGACAGTTCATGGAAAAATTGTCGGTGTAGGCTGCAGCATACGCAGTAATAAGCATCTTGTCTTGGATGGCTTGGTATGCTGGTGTGGGGCACACATTGATAAGGACCTAAGTCGAGATCGATTCTTTTATCTGACATTAAAAAAATTCTAGATCTCTATGGCTTGATGAGATCCTAAGCCTATATGAAGGTATAGAAGTATATGCAGATTGTGTATTACTTTGAGTTGCAGTGAAAGGCTCTAGTTGAGCTTGTATATGTGTATCTTGGGTAATAGCAGTTTGTGTATGACTGTCTGGTACTGAAACTAGGTAACCACATCCAGTATAGGATGGTGACATTCCCTGAACAGCTCAAAAGGTTCGTTATGCTAAAGTCCTGCAGGCTGATTAAGTTCAAGCAAAAGTGAAAAGGTTTGAGTGGATTGATTTAGGAATACAAGATGTTAATTAATTAAATAGCTTGTCAGAGCTTAAATTAATTAACGAATGTGTGTAACCTTAAATGTGGGGATATACCGAGCCCATGCAACCCGTACCTCAAAACGTGGTAGCAAATAGGTAGGACAATATTGATTCTCTGGTGGAATGAATCAATATTAATTAATTAACTATAGTTTGGTTTTGGTGATTCGGTTCACGGTAAAACCCTACAATTGGTATCAGAGTCAGGTTTCTGATTTATGGCTCTGTTGTTCATAATTAAATTCGATATGCATGTATGAATTTATTATTTTGTGGATGTTGGTTTTTGTTCATTGTGGCAACCCGTTGATTCAGCCCGCGGTGGTTTATCCGTGTAGGGCTGAATTGTTTTTGTAAAATCACAAGAAAATCCGTGATTAGTGTAGATTTGAAAAATTGTAATAAAATACATGTTGGTCCCGGATTATCAGGGTATAACTTGGCAGCGGAAACTGTGTTAATTCGTTTCTTGCGCTCTGCTGGTTACTCAGCTGACTGGGACCTTGTCAGCTGGTAAGTCAACTGGCACTCTGAGTACTCAGCTGACTGGCAACTGGCTCGTCAGCTGGTAGCTCAAGACTTAGAATATTTTAGGTCTTGTTTGCACAGTTATATCAGTTTTCAGATATACACCAGCACTTGGGTGCTGGGTTTTAAATCAGTATGAAATGCAGAAAGCTGATAAAAGACAAAGGATTTATAGTGGTTCGATCAACTGATCTACGTCCACTCTCCAGTCGTAGCACTGGAAATTTCACTAAGAGTAATCGGGTACAAGCGTCCTACGATCTATCTCTAGCTGGTGAATGCCTCGTCCACCAGTTCACTAGATCAACCGCTCCCGGCCTTGTCCTTCTTCAACTCTGATCAGCTATTGGAGTGCGAGCACGTCACTTCAACCTCCTTAGCTGACTGCATGGGTGTTTAGTTCTCCCAAGAACGTGTCTTCTCAATACGGCAAAAAGCCCGTAATAACTCAAGTGCTGGCTGGCACAAGAGCTGCTGTGAACTTCCTCGGAAGAGAAAGAACACCAAATAGATCAACAACTTACAAGCTGGAAGCTTGAAGTCTCGTGTTTGAATAAATCAACACACAGATAGCCTTTAGAGAGGCCTCGAAAGAGTTGCTTGCTTGCTTGAGCGTAATAAATTTTCAGTCTTTCGGTTGTTGAGCGAGTATTGAATGTTGATGGAGCAAGCGTGCAAGCGTCTTAAATGTTGGTAGTTCCGACCTATTTATAGACGCAGGATCCCATTCAAATTTCTAGCCGTTTGGACTCATCCGGAAAAGGTCTCTGTCGTCGCATGTCCTTCTGACGGCGGCAGGTAGGAATTTCCGGAAAGCGCCATGCTTTTGTCCACTTTATCTGACATTGATCTCTTTATGTCAGAACGGCACTATTCGTCAGTACGAGGAATCGGAACTGGTGTCTTGAACTGATAGACTTTAAGGTATCCTCCCTTAAAAGTCATACTTTGTCAGTTTATTCCTCAGACGAATCTTCTTTTTGTCTCTAAGACTCTGGGAGAGCGAATCTTGAATTCTGCTGGTAACATCCGACTGGTAGAACATACTGGTGATCTTGTGCTGGCAGTCTCTGCTGGTGACTTGCGTTGGCACAATCTAAGTCTACCAATTTGTCTGGATGTTAACTCTTGGAATCTCCCATGACTGGTGGCTTCACCGCTGGTGAACAGTGTCAGTGAGAACACCTATTCTGCTGGTAAGGTTTGTCAGCTCCCTGCTGATGAAAACCTTCCCAACTGGTGAACAGTAGCCAGTCATTAGCTCTTCTCATGCTGATGAACAGTGTCAGCACGAGTCTTGTCAGTCGCTTGCTGGTGAGACTTCTCTCAACTGGTGAGTACATCTCATGCTGGTGAACAGTGTCAGCATGAGTCTTGATCAGCTGCGACTTACAACTCAAAAGACCTAAACAGGACTTTACATTTGAGATCTAGAGCTATTCTAGAGACAAACTGACGCTGGTAGGACTTAGGATTTGATCCACCAAAACACCAAAACTAGAATCTAAACAAGTAGCTACTGGGGAGATGAAACTTAGCCAAATTTCCCAACAATTTCCCCCTTTTTGGTGCGATCAAAGCCTAACCAGCGAGCACTCAGCTGATGAGGAAAGTTACAAAGTATCTCAGGGTTTTACAAAATAAACCTATCGGATCTAAACCCATGAAACCACTCCCTCACATCAGCTCTAACTAAAATCTTCCCCCTCAAACAAAGAGGGATATTGCTCGTTTAAAATATGAGAATTGAGATCAGAGCAAAAAAGATTTAAAGTGTGTGATACGAGTGCTGGTGCTGATTACACTGGAAGTGTAAGTTCAGCTGGTAAGTAAATACTCAGACAATTGTTGGACAATGAGGAATTGTCATCAACTTGTCAGTAATCAATCCATTAATATGTTGCAGTTACAAGTACAGGATAGAGAACTGACTAGTCTAGAGATACAAATACTTACAACAAAATGAAGAAGCTAGACTATGGCTGGGAAGATGATCCTGGTGATTGAGTTCTGCTGGTTAAGGACCTCAGGATCTCAGTGAGCGCTGCCATATCTTGTCTGCTCTTCTCCCTTTCCTCAGCAGCTATCCTCCTCTCCTCTTCAGCAAGACGGGCTCTCTCAGCCTCAGCACGTGCTCGCGCACTTTCCCCCTCTTGGATCCGCACCAAAAAGGAGGACACTCCAGCGGTGAATGACTCCATTTGTTGAGTCATCTCGGTTTGGAAGCTGGCGAAGCGCTGGTCCATCCTGGCATCAATGATTGCAAGAAGCTGCACAGGGGGATGGATCTCGGAGATCGGCTGTGCTGATACTTCAAGGGAAGAGGAAGGTACATCAGTTGCGGAAGGAGCCGCTGCTGGTTCAGATGCAGCTGATATCTCCATCGGGGCTGGCTCCTCCGCTGGCACTGCAGCTGCTGCTGGTTCCTCTACTTGTATGACGACAGCTGGCTCCTCAGCTGATTCCACCGCTGGCACTGCTGCTGGAGCTGGCTGGACTTCTTCAAAAATGGGTGGGGCTGTGAAATCCACCACTTGCCAGTCCATATGATCAGGGACGAGATCGCCTGAGACAATTGGAACAGGAGGGACGGCAAGGGTCAGCCACAAACCACGAGAGGGATCCTCCTCCACAATGTGGTCTACCAGCAAGGCGCAGGCAGCCATGTCGAACAGGATAGCATGATAGGGAGGGATCCTTGGGAGGGTAACCAGCACTTTGAGGCGTCGGAGCGCGTACGTCAGCTGGTACCCCCGACTGGTGACTCGGAACTGGAGGAAAGGTAACTCGACCTTTTTCCGTGGCGGGAGGCCGGAGCTTCCAGTCAGCTGCCTATACTCTGCAATCTTCAGCAAGCGGCGCTGGATCCTCCTTGTAGACAGCTGCTGGGGGCACTCAGGATCAGTGCCCATGAAAGCATTAGCCCACTCCTCCTCCGCTCTCCAGTAGCCAAGACCCAGCCTGGCATAGAGAACCGCCCGCTTCTCCACAGTCAGCAGGCGCTGGCATCTATCAAAAATTCGCCACCTCCGGAACTCCAGACATAGTTCCAGATCCACTCTCCAGAGCCTACGGTAGCTGGATATCATCTCGTCATTGACGGCATTTTCCACCTCCACCGTGATGTTCTCAGCATACTCATAGAGAGTGGAATTGTAATATTCCACTGGCTGCAGGGGTAGGCACCAGTCAGAGATTCTAGAGGCATATACCGACTGGTGTGGGAGTCCACTGAAGGGTATGATGTTGAATGCAGATGGCTCTGGCACTCTTGAATTATGAAATGCTATCTCCCCGCGCTGCTCCCACCGGTGCACCCCTGTCACCTGAGCCTGGAAGGTATCCTCATCAACCAGTTGATGCTCTTGGATGCAGAGCATATAAGGGCGCCTTTCAGTTCGTGCACGCCTAACTGGTGGTGTAGAGAATGCTGCTGGTCGCCCGGAAGTTGATGTCGAGGCATCTGTGGATCGGGGGCGACTGGCAGGATGATGAGCCTTATCATCAATGTCTGGGAACAGATCCCTTGGCTCCATCCTCTGCACCATTGAGTGATGAACCACCTCCGTAGCTGGCTCCTGCTCTGGCTCCTCAGCCCTTGGTTCCTCTTCATCCTCGGATTCAGAGCTGACATCCGAGAAGCTCGCCAGTTGTACCGGGGTGGTCGCCCGCTCTTCTTCTCCTCCACTGGCACCCCCTTGCGCGGCCAGTGGGTCTTCCGCAGCTCCTCCACTGGCTTCCCCTTGCGCAGCCAGTGGGACGTCCTCACCTCCACCAGTAGCTTCCTCTTTCTCCTGGTACTGGTCTACGATAGACATTATGTCTTCGTCAGCACCCATCACCAGCAGTTGTTCAAATGTTTCTTCAGGAAGGAGCTCGCCTGGTGGGGCTGGTGCTGGTCGGCCGGCACTTGAGATTCCGAGCGCTTTTCCTTTGCCCTTGGCCGCCAGTTTCATCTGTTCTGCCAGCTCTGCCTGGCGCCTGGCCTCTGTCTCGGCCTTTATCTTGGCAAACCTCTCATCCCTGGCTGCCAGCTCCGCCTCCCTCTTCTGCTGGTCGGCCAAAGCCTTCAGCCTTGCCTGAGCCTGCTTCTTCCTGACTGTGGAGGCTTGCTGCTCCTTCTTCGCCTGCTCCACCAGCTTCTGAGCTCTGGTCTGGATGCGCTTCCTCTTGCGAGTCATCCTTTCGAGGGTCTCCTCCTCAGTCAGTCCCAAGACGGACTTCTTGACTGGGATGGAGATCTTCCCAGACTCAGGGTCATATGCAACAGCTGATGGTGGCTGCTGGTGCTGGGAGGTCTTGGGCTTCTTGTGGGATGGCTTCTTGGTGACTGGTACTAGTTGTACATCCCGTGGGTGGATCCCAGTCGCCTCAGCCACCGCGCCTTCCATGGTGTCGAAAAGAGACTCCGTCTCCAGCTTCCTCTTCAGCTCTGCCCTTGCCTCCTCAGTCAGTGGGAGAGCCACAGCTGGGACTTGCTCCCCCAGGTCTTCTGAGTCCTCCTCAGAAACGACCTCAGCAGGGTCCACTGCTGACTTCCCTTTCAGCCTTCGTGGCTTCTTGTAATCCGGGTGAGGCAGCTTCGCCTTCGTGGCTGGTATGAAGTCGGAACCAACCAGCTGCTCCCCCTGATCCACGCCATCACCTAACTCCATCTCCAGGATGTGGCTGATCCTCAGCCCGAAGGATACGGCGTGGGCAAATCTCCCTTCCGTTGGCACGATGACGTTTCGCGCCACATTCTCCAGCAACCGGCCAAAGAAAAATTCGGCCCAGTTGCCCTGAATCCCATCCACCAGGGCACACATCACGGAGAACTTCCGCAGGCTCAACTCGGCGTACGAGCCGACTTCACATTGTAGCATGCGAACTACAATGTCGCACACCATCTGCCAGTACTCCTCCATCTCGGACTTCTTCATGCCAGTCCGAAAGGCGGTGACTTCTGGACTTTTCCACTGCGCCCACCTCCTTCGGAATTCCGCCGTATCATCCTGAAGATACGTGGCCACATCTTCTCCTTCATTCCTCAGTCCGAAGAGATCGGCGAGGTATTCCGCAGTGACGGTGATCAGGTGACCAAAAACGGAAGTGGTGAAAGACTTCCTGTCGTCAGCTATCACGGCCCGAGCGTAGAACTCGGCTACCATGTGTGGATGAAATGTTTGGGGTGTCGCCGACAGGTACTGTCGGAGCTCTTCTCGGTCAATCATCTCCATTAGCTCCTCCCCGTAATTTTTCAGGGCCAGTTTCGCATTCAATATTTTCTCTTTCTGGACCTGAGCAGCCCTAACCTGTTCGTTTGAGAGCTGTCCCCTGGTCGCCGGCCTGTTCAACTGAACCAGTCGGGCGAATGGATATGTGTAATCGACATCTTCAATCTTCACTATGCCAGTATATGTTGGCATATGGGCTTCAGCGAGGGGTAGAGCTGGTGAACCAGGCTGGGATGATGTAGGTGTAGATGGAGGGTTATCAGCTGGAGGTCGAGAAGATGATGCCATGACTTCAGAAAATATTTAAGTTTCAGAAAATCTCAAGGGAAGATGAGAGAGTTTGAAAGTAGGGTTCTGAATGTAGGGAAACATAAAGGTTAACCCGAAGGAAGTGATCGGGTATTTATACTTGGGGCCATGCAAGATTAAACGACCGGGATGAATTCTCAGCAAGTCAGAATCTACGGTCATCAGCAGGCCCGGTTCCCTGTGCGACGTGCGCGGTCGTGCTGACGTGGGCTACGCCGTGGGGCTGACGTGGCACGCAGCGATTGGTGGTAACCAAGCGTCGGACTGCGCAGACACTGTGCACATAAAATGTGGCATTAAATGCCGCATTAAATTCTGAGGGCTGTACACGCAAGTCGGATTTGAACAATCCCGCCTTTTCTGATACAGCTGGCAAGACTCTTGGAACTCAAGAGATCGTCAGTTAAGAGCTGGGACTCAACTGATCATCAGTAGTATAACTGGTCAACAGTTATATGCCAGT